>CM043017.1:1127566-1346057 GCA_023690525.1 Holotrichia oblita
ACCGGAAGTGGGCATCAATTTGGACTTTCAATAGCATGCTATAAAATAAATTACAAATTCGGCTTCTACGATAAATTTTACACATATTTCATGTATCATACCCTATACCTAAATACAATTCCTTCTGAGTTATTCGCAATTAAAGAAAAAATTTGACAGATACCGATCTTACTTTATAGTGATATTACGTCACGTAAGAATAAAAGAGACGAATGAAATTTTGCATACGCACGAGCTGATAATTGTGTAGTTACATAACATTTGAAGTTCTTCCCTGTAACATTATACAGGGTGTTTAAAAACGTAGTTGTTTATAAATAAGTTCATCTGCGAAAACTAGATTTTTTTAAATAAGTATATATTTTCTTAGATATTCAGATTCTACAAAAGATTCTCTTTATTCCGTATTATGTGTTCCCTATACCTAAAATGGAAGGTGAATAAGTTATATCGATTTAATTAGTTTTCGCAGATTGAATTTATTTATAAACAACTAAGTTTTTAACACCCTGTATAGTATTACGAAGAGAACTTGAAATGCTATTGTAACTTTCACGTCCTCCGTTGTGCGATATGCAAAATTTCATTCATCTGTTCACTACGGCAACGTAATATCACTACTCATAAGACACCCGACCATCTGTCAAATTTTTCTTTAATCGCGAATAACTTTCAGAATGTATTTAGGTATAAGTATATAAATATTAAAATTTGTCGTAGAAGCCGAATTTGTAATTTTATTTTTATAGCATGCTATTGAAAACTAAAGAATGCCCACTTCCGGTTAACCGGAAGTGATATTTATTCAAAACTATTTTCACGTGATAGTTCATATTCAACCATATCAACTGTGAAATTTGTTTCAAAATTCCAATCCGTTTATATAATATTTTTAATAGGCCATTCTCACCAATCACCCTGTATACAGTTTTTCAATGTTTACGTTTAATTAAATTTTTTAAAATTGTGAAAATGATTTAAACTACAGAAAACATAACTTTGATCTTAGAATGAATAGGATGAAATTGTCGAATATGGTCGATGAGGTTAGAGTTATAACCGGATGTAATCACACTAAGACCTCGCTTATTCTCACCCGATCTTGTTCGGCGATGTGCGGTAATATTACGTCTTCCTCTTTATTTTGGGCGACGAAGCGGGCGCATATCCAATTATAACTTGGAAACGAATTTCTCATTTCGAGACAATTAAGCGGCATATTATAGTCGGCGAAGCGTCATGGCAATACAGCATCTCTCAAGAACTGGGACCTGGGATTGGGATCGGGACCGACTGCTGCTGCAGGCACCGTCTCCACAAATTATACTTTAGGGAACATTAATTTCGGTGATGGAAGGTGTCGCTGTTCATCGTCTTCCTAGCATACTTTCCGAGATATAATAGAAATGGCCCAGGCGAGATAAGAGGATGAGGAGAATGATGAACGTCCTGTTTTCGGCCGCCTATATCCATCGTTATTGTCGCCGTTCTCGCGCCAAACTCCTCATTATCTTCTCCTGCTTCGCCATTATCTATCTATGTCGAAACGCCGAATTAATAGATATTATATTTAATGATATCGTAAGGTGTGTATCCTGAATCTTTCATGGCTTCTCTTTTTCTTATACGAGTCTTGATGCTTTTTCTCTTATTTTGTTACGAAGACGGTGATAGCATATTTGTGGGGAAAAGTTGCGAGGTAGACGGAGGGGAAGTATAGAATACACACCCTCTAGAAAAAAACTCGGTTCGCTTCTGCTACCTCAGCGGTTAAATATACGCGAATGACAGTTAAAGGTGGGTATCTCTGGAAATATATTACATAAGAAGAACGTCCTTTTCTGCCCTCAAACGGAAAAAAAACTCTCTTCGGTTTGCATACAGTTTGATTAATTGAGGAGATCCTTCATTTCATTAACTGCTCGTCTTACTCAAACTTCAAAATGTTCTCTAGCTGTTGTGTAAACAATATTTTTCAAATGTTTCTAAACGAAAATGTCTAGTGGTGTCAGATCAGGCGACCACTGATTAAGATAATCTATTATTATTTGCGTACTATGAGGAAGAACCCCATCTTGTTGTCAGAACATGTCAGAATGTTAATGAAATTGAGAGTTTTCGACAAAATCCTCTGACGCGTCGATTTTGTTTTAAACAAAGGCACTTTTCGACATAGTCGTCATTCGAGATATGACGTCATTGATAATTTTTTAAATGGCAACACCCAATTTTGACCGTGCTTATTGAAAAAGCATGTCATTCTACATCGTTAGATTACATTAACGTTTGATAAAAGTAGTAAGGCTAAGTCACGATCAGCGCAGTCACTCGACGTGGACACCCTGTATAAGCTGTATTTTGACAGCTAAAACCTGTCAAACTGTCATAATTATGACAATTTGGTGATTTTACATAGGTTTTTAGCTGTCAAAATACAGCTCATCAAGTGTCCTATTGAGAGAGTAATCAAGTGACTCATCAATATGACTCACTCACGGAATAGGCTGTATAAGCTGTATTTTGACAGCTAAAACCTATGTAAAATCACCAAATTGTCATAATTATGAGAGTTTGACAGGTTTTAGCTGTCAAAATACAGCTTATACAGGGTGTCCACGTCCGAGTGACTGCGCTGATGGTGACTTAGCCTTACTACTGAAAAAAATGAAAAAAATGTATTTATTTTATTTATTATTTATTTTTCTAAAATTAATAATAATGATTAAAGTAAATGTTGAAATTGTTAGCTACCTGATAGCAACCAAGACGATTAATAATTCTTATTGAACATGGTCAATAACTTCGGGAGTGTATACGATGTAGCTCCTGACAAATCCTTCTTTTAATTCTCCTAAATTCGCCGGTTTTGTAGCCTGTACTTTGCTTTTAAGTATCCACACAAGAAGTAATCTACAGGTGTCAAATCTGGCGATCTGGTTGGCCACTCAATCGGCCACCTTCTCCCCCATTCAACGATTCGGGAACACTTCATCTAAATAAGCATGGACAGGTGCTGCATAATGGGAGTGTGCACCATCATGTTGAAAGAAAATATCATTTCTCGGAAGATCACGTTCCTCATTAACTTTCACCAGTTAGGTTCACGTCCAAAAAAATAAAGACTCAGAATTCTTCCTTCGACTATGCCGCACTACACATTCACTTTCTAACATCCTTAGAAAGTTCTAAGATGTTGAGTGCGATACTCCATCATCCATCGGGGATTCTCGGTAGCTCAATAACGACCGTTTTGCTTATTGCCAGTGTCGTTCGTTCGTTGCTCGAAGAATTCAATTTGTTGATCAAAATCGTCCTCAAATAGCTCATGAACAAGACATTTTCACAATTTTATGAACTGTTGACGCTGCCATATTGAAATTAGAAGCCATCAAAACGTTAAGTTGATCTTCTTCTGATTTCGAGGGTCGATCAGATTTAGGTAAATCACGACCATGTCCAAAGTTACGGAATTTAAACTCAATATTGCTTACCATGCTTTGGCTAATGGGACGCCGACCAGGATGAGTTTCATTGAACAATTCAACTACTTCTTGTTGGGTGCGCATCCTGTCACCAAATCCGGTGATGCAAAGAATTTCCATTCGTTCTCGTTCAATTAATTTCACCATTTTAAATAAAATGACAAAGTCACTACTCAATAAACAGTTCAAACATACTGCTTTTGCCAAACGAAAGATAATAAATCGATAAGAAATACAAACAAAAAACAATAAAAGTACGATTTTAAGTTTTTATCTGACAGTAATAAAAAAACATTTTCGGTCGCTAAGACAACTGTCAGACAAGCATAATTTCTGACGATGTGTACGTAGAATGACACGCTCTTTCAATTGGCATAGTCGAAATTGTCAATGACGTCATATCTCGAATGACGATTACGTCACAAGTATGGGTCGTATGTCGAAATGTACCTTTGTGAAATCGACGTGTCAGAGGATTTTTTTCGAAAAACTTGTTTTGCACAACGTATTACATTGCATACACTTCCTAACATGAAAATCAAGTCTTCCGTGTCTAATAAGGACAACATAAGCGCGCAGACGGGGTTGGGAAGGGGGAGAAGGAATATCTCATAGCGAGGCTCTCCTGAATATCAAATGGCAAACTAACGCAACGCCAAAATAAACAAATCAGCAGCGCAAACAGGCTAATACACCACGGAGACCGTGAATCATGAACTGAACCGGATACGTGTGTGTATACAGGGTACACACATGTCCTAGCATGCGAATGTCGTTGCATGTACGTACGTGCTGGAAAACGGTCTCCATACATTATTAAAAAGAAGAAGAAGAAAAAAAAAACAAAAACGAAAGAGAAGAGAACGATTCATATGGTGTGCGACGTGGCGGATGATATGCATATGATGACTGTAACCCCTACGAGTTACGAGTCCCATCGGGGAAAAAACCTCCCTCGATACAGTAACTTGTCTCTGTTTAGTGTCGCTTAGATTTTTGTTTCGGATTTTGCACGGCAGTTATCCAGATGTGTCGTATAATGGAGCTGTGTTATTTAATTTCGTGAGTCACGACAAATTATTTCGTCCTGGCCGAGCACTCATTGAATTACATAGAATTTTCTTCGATTATGCTTTATACTACTATACAGGGTAGAAATATACAAAATTTTTAAATTCTTGTTTATTCGAAATAGTCTCCTTCTAAGTCAGTACAGTGCAAGAAACGTTCAACAAATTTTTCGAAACATTTTTCATACTCATCGGCTGGAGTGACCTTTAATATGGTGGTCGAAGTCTTTTTGATGACCGGGATGATATTGAAACGATTTCCTATCAACTCCAGTTTCAGTTTGGGAAATAGCCAGAAGTCTCTCGGACCCAAATGATGCCACCGTGATATTCAAAAGTAATAGAAAGGCTTGGATAACTCGTGAACTTTTTGAAAATTTGGGCGAATAAAGTAATTTCTTCTTACAATTTTTACCACCTAATACTAATCCAGCCAATGGACCAGCAAGTCATTGTCAATCTCAAGGCGAAATACCACAAATATACCTACCAACAATGTTTCCAAGCGACTGGTGGTGAAGGAAAAGTAACTCTTAAAGGGTTTTGGAAAGGGTACAATATCCATGATGTTGATTTTGAACCAGACGAAAAGAACAAAATGCCGAAATTGGCGAAGTTGTCCAACTCGGCGAAAATCTAGATCTTGACGTTTCATTTGATGATGTGGTTGATCTACTTAAATCTCACGACGAAGAGTGTCGAAGGTTCTTCTGAATCCAAGGAGGAAGTTGCGGTAGTACCAGAGTGTAAGAAAAGAACTTACAATTCCGGTTTTGAAGGAAATAATGGAACAATTGAAGCCTAAACAAACTAAAATTCATTTGTTCTTTAAGCATGCTGTAGCACCAACTTCGTCATCATTGGAGAATCCAATCCCGTCTACATCAGGATCAAATATAGTATAATTCATATACAGGGTTTTCAAACTTAAGTCGGCACTATTGCTAACTTTGTTATTATTGGAGCTACAAAGTTGGTTAAATAGGCAAACTAGTGTAGTTTTTCAAGCAAATTACAATGGCATTTTAAATAAAATAATTGACGTACTGGGTCACGTGATATTGTAAAAAACGTAATTTTTTTTAATGGGACACCCAGTATACAGTTTTCACGGTCGACAGAAAATTTAATTCTGAACAAAAACTTTCCTATGAACTTTTATCCTAAAGTCAATAATAACGGAGTTATTGATGATTGTTTTTACAGAAACTAAAAACAGTATTGTTTATTTTAAGTTATTTTATTAGTTTCGAAAATAAAAAAAAACAAAAATTTTAAATTCAGAGCAGATGCTCAAAAACATCACCCTCTTGCTCCAAGCACTTTTGAACCCGCCTGTTAACGCTTCTAGTAGCCTTAGCAATGATTCTACCATCAATATTATTAATAGCATTAATAGCAATCCCCAAAAGAAGAAATCCAAAGGTGTTATGTCCGGTGATCGGGGAGGCATACGAATAGGCCCGTTAGTTGATAGATATCGGCCATCAAAAAGGTCATGTAATAAGTTATGAATTTGGCGAACATTATGGGCAGGAGCGCCATCTTGTTGAAAGAATATCTGTTGTCTATCCATTAAATTCAGGTCATCCAAGAATTCTCCAAGGGTAGCGGTTAACATTTCGACATATCTTTCGCCAGTTAATGCACCTTGATAAAATACGGGGCCTACAATTCTTGAATCAATCAAGCCACACCAAACATTAGCACTAAAGCGTCTCTGCGGATTACAAGGACGGAAAAGCATCGGGTTTTCTCGACTCCAATAGTGGCTGTTCTCCCTGTTGGAGACATTTGATTCGTCACTCCAAAGAACCAAACGCCAAAAATTATGGTTAAGTCTAACTTGATTAATGTACCACTGACAAAACTGAGTCCGTCTTTCTTGATCTCCCGGTACCAGCGTCTGAATAGGTCTGTATCTGAACGGCACAAACTTATGTTTTTTTAGAATATTGTGAATAGTTCCCAAAGATAGGCCTCTTTCTTCCTTTAAATCATTAATTGCATTATTAGGATTAGCTTCAAAGAAAGCTAAGACGTTAATTTCAGTTGCTTCATTTATTATAAATTGTTTTTTGGTTCTAGTTTTCTTGAACACATTTTCATTCGATCGAAACTTACGGTACAAAAAGTAAAAAGTACCTTCGATCTGGCAAGTTGCGCGTAGGAAATAAAACACCGTAACGTTCACGAGCTTGCAGGGAATTTTTTATTACAAACGATGTAACATTCCATCATATCACATTTTTCTAAATGCGTGAAAGGCATCTTTTCATCAATAAACACAAAATGTTAATTGCTTACTGACAGAGGTTTAATGCAATATTTCAATGTTGATGACATTTGCAAAACAATCGAATTTTGTTTATGAAATAACAGCCACCTTGGCAAATTTGAAAAATCATCAATAACTCTGTTATTATTGACTTTAGGATAAAAGTTCATAGGAAAGTTTTTGTTCAGAATTAAATTTTCTGTCGACCGTGAGAACTGTATACTGGGTGTCCCATTTAAAAAAATTACATTTTTCACAATATCACGTGACCCAGTACGTTAATTATTTTTTTTTAAATGCCATTGTAATTTGCTTGAAAAACTACACTAGTTTGCCTATTTAACCAACTTTGTAGCTCCAATAATAACAAAGTTAGCAATAGTGCCGACTTAAGTTTGAAAACCCTGTATAGTCTGATTGATTTTACGTGTCCAGGCTTATATGTTTTTTAGAGATAGAAGAAAAGCATAATAATCAAAAATCCTCCACATCTAATTATTAACTATCTTAAATAATCAAAAATACATATTACATAAAAACAAAAGCACATCACAAAAGAGTTCTATCTTTTTTAATACAATGGTTATGTTTTTTCTAAATATTCTTCAAGAGCTTGAAATTCTCTTTACAATGATACCAAAACAGTTAGCATTATCTTGAAAATTGCAGCCACCATAATGTTTTTAAGTTTAATTTTTGTCAAACGAAACAATTTATTAGCAACCTTCGAAAACAAATACAAAACTGTAACAGAAACAAACTACATCAATGAGTACATCATAGGGTAGAAAGTTTTAGGGTCATATTTATAGTCCGTGCTTGAGGTTGTGTCGATGCTTGAGCACGCGATTTTGACGTAAATGTCATTACAAATCTGTCAAAATCGCGTGCTCAAGCATGACCCTTATTAGATTTGAACGCATACTCGAGCTTTTTTTACGTAGCATATAAGGACTTACTTGACGGTAGGCTTCGGTGATTCGATTTTTGAGATTGTTAAACTTTTCCGGAACTGTTAAATCAACGTTTTGTTTAAGGTATCCCCAAACGAAAAAGTCCAACATAGAAAGATCGGTCGATCTGTGTGGCCAAGATACTGGAGCCGTATTTGCTATTAGTTTATGCCTAAACTTTTGTTGTAGATCATCCTGAACAATTCTTGTATTGTGAGGGGGCGAACCATCGTGCTGAAACCGCATATTACGCTGAATGGCTAGTGGAACGCCGTCCAGCAAATTTCTATACCCGTAAGAGTTCCTTCATAAAAATATGGTCCGATACGAGTACTACAAAATCATTCACAACACCTAGCCACACGTTTACCGATAATCTGCGTTGAAATCTGCATGGACGTATTTGTCTAGGATTTATGTCATCCCAATAGTGATAATTTTTCCTGTTCGATATATTATTTCCTGTGAAGCAAGACTCGTCAGTCATTATTACATCAATTAAACGCGTGTGATTAATCAGCCAATTATAAAATGTTAGTCGCCGTTGCTGGTCTCCCTAATGCAGTTCTTGTACTAATTTCATTTTGTATGGCATTAATTTTGTTGTTTTTAAGAATTGAATAAATCTTGTAATAGGTTAGTCCTGAAGCAACCACTGCTTCGCGTATAGAATTCCATGGATGCGCTCTAAAATACGCCAAAACCACAATTTCGTAATTTTCCACAATACTTTGTCACACTAAACACTTTAACCCACTGAACACCAAACAAGTTTTAACTAAAACACCTACGCGTTTCAACAGCAATGCTGTCATTATCAAGGCGATAATAAAACTAAACTAAAATAAAATCTACAAAAACAGGTAACCTAAATGTTATGCACGGTCAATCCGATACGCATCATTAATTTCCGATTAACGAAAACAATGACGAATGCTGGATAGGGCCATTGTCACAGTTCATTACACATGACTTATTTTTATATATTTCTAAACTTTCGAAAACATTTAGAAACTTACAATTGTTTATTTGTCTAATTAATTTAACATTCGTATGATCGATGTTGTGATCTGTTTCAAAAATGTGTTGGGCAACGCTCGATTTCTCAATTCTATTAAATCTAAGATGAGCCATATGCTCTTTGAATCTAGTTGAGACTGCTCTCCTGGTTTGCCCAATATATTTTTGATTACAATCTTTACAATTGATTTCGAAATACTTTTTCTAGAGGTTGTATTTTATCTTTAGGGTTACCGATGAGACTTCGTAAACTAGTCCCAGAACTGTAAACTATTCTGAGATCTAGCTCTTTGAAGATTTTACTCAAACCTTTAGTGATAAAGGGAGCGTAAGGGAGGGTCACAACGGGTGAAGCTTTAACATCCTCTCGAAAAGTCGTAGATTCTTTCACAGTTTTCTTATAATTAAACTTCCTAATTAACTTATAGATATGCTGAGGCTGGAAACCATTACACTTGGCCGCATCTTTTATAATTTTAAGCTCTTTCTCATATCTCGCCTTGTTCAAGGGAAAAGTGAGAAGTCTGTGGACCAAAAAATTCAGGCTTGCCATTTTGTGTTGAACACAATGATGGGAGTCTGAAGGAATGTAGCGAAGTGTACTGGTTTCCTTTCTATACACGTCAAACTCTAATCTATTGTTATTTCTAATTACTAAAGTATCTAGAAACGGTAGCTGACCGTTTTCTTCTCTTTCACAAGTGAACTTTATGGTTTCGAACCGATTATTTAATCTATTGAGAAAATCGTCAATATTACATTTTTTAGTGTCAAATATAGCGAAAATATCATCCACATACCTCAACCAAACCCTAGGAAAGTATTCGCTCTCAGATTCTAAGTCCTTTTCAAAACGGCTCATGAAAAGGTTAGCCAAAAAGGGCGACCTATTGCCGTTCCTTCCAGCTGTTCATAAAAACTCCCGTTGAATTGGAAAATGTTCTGTTTCATACAGATGTCAGTTAAGCGAATATATTCCTGGACACATTGTTGACTCAAACTATTTTGAAGCAACAAGTCCTCGAGGTATGTCAAGGTTTCTGGAATCGGTACACTAGGAAAGAGAACTAACATCAAATGAAATCAATACTTCACCCTCCAGCAACTGAATATTTTGAATTTCTTTAATAAATTCTAACGAATTTTTTACTGCAAAACTAGGTTGCTGTATTGGCAAATTATTAAATTCATTGGTCAGCCATTTGGAAACCTTATAAGTCGGTGCGTCAATTGCCGAAACAATTGGCCTTACCGACTTGCCAGGTTTGTGGATTTTAGGTAAACAATATAATTTAGGGACAACAGGATTGGAAACATGTAGCTTACGTCTAACGTCGGCAATAACAAGGTTGTTACAAGTTTTAAACACGTTGTTGACGTCTCTAATCATTTTCGGTAAAGGATTTTTGAAATTGACTGATAAGGGCCACTACTCAACAGGTCATTAACCCAATCATAGTAGTCCTCTTTATCTAAAATAACAACCTTGTTCCCTTTGTCAGCTTTCAAATAAAAACAATCTTTTTTTCCCGCAAAGTTTTAATGATTTTAATGTTTTCGGATTTCTGAGGTGATTTATAGGATTTCAAATTTTTTGAAATAGTATGTTTGCAGGCCTCCCTAACAAACTGCTTTGTGGGCTCAGGAAACCGCTGGATAGAGGATTCTATCCCGGCAATAACCCACTCAACATTCGATTCAGGAGTCTGCAAACCAAATTTCAATCCTTTATTCAAAAGATTAAGTTCCCGTTCACTAAAGGTTTGCGAAGAATGATTTTCTACTATGTTAATGGTATTCATCGGAACATGATGTTTATTTTTAAAAAAACAACCTAACTTTCTTAATTTCCTATCATGAGAAAATTTCTTATTTTGAACTTTCCTATCGATTGAAATAAACATGTTCCGCTGAAAATCACACCATAGTTGATATTCAACATCATTAAGATCTAATGTTAAAAATTTCCAAAGTTGGTAAGCTTGAATCTCAAGTTTACTGCGTTTGGCAAAAAGATATTCGATTTCTGAACGCAACCATTTTTCTTTCGCGTAACGAATGACTTTATCACTACTTTTGCAATTATTCGAGACAGTAACATTAATAAAGTTTGGAAAAACAGAAAAACGTTTACAAGTTTTCAGAAATCTAATATCTTCGCTAATACTTCGTCAAACTCGTCGAATTCTAGAATAATCAGAATAATAATCGAAAAAAAGCGGTCAGCATTGGCTCGATTTTGTTCTTTTCTTTTGGCTCTTCTGGTGACTTCCATACCGCACTTTGACGTTTCGTTTTTGGCTCGTATTGAAAACACCATGTTTCATCACCAGTTACAATTGGCTGAGATGCTACCCGGATTCCTTTGGGGGAGGGGTGATGGGGCGGGAGGCAATTTTCAGACGTTTTTGCAAAATTGCTGACGTATCCAATCTTTTTGGTCGTCTGTTAGAGTGCATGGTGGCACGAAGAATAAAACCCCATACAATTAGGACAGGATTCTATTTTAAAATTTAGTTCAAGATTATCGAAATTTAAGCGCCTCTCCTCTAAGTTTCCGACGCCACTTTACAACGAGAGCCGGTTCAATTTTATGAAAAGGATTGTGGAAAGTGTTCGATTCCAGAAACCGTATTATAGATAGGTATAAAGTAGTAAAGAGGAGGCAGTACCTCTGTTGAGCTGTTATATACGATACTCCGCGAAAAAGATATCCCCGATATCTGTTTGGATTTAGATGGTAGAACGAGTTAGTCCCCGTCGTAGCACGCTCTCTCCATATATATATATATATACATATACACACATACAAAAGAGCAAGAAGAAGAAGAAGAATCAGCAGGCTTTAAAAATGAAATAGAAAAATTCTTTCCCGGAATAGAGAAAGAACGGAAAGCTATCCTATCCGAACGAGTTTTGATCGGCCATCTTTACCTGTTTCGCATGCGACTCGCGTCAGAATAAAATAAATCCGGAAACTCCTACCTTCTCTCTTAACTTCCGACGCCTCAGCCATAACCGGTAAATCGCTACCTCGATCCTTTTTTTTTTTGGGGGGAGGGATTTTACTGGATATATATATATGTATATACTACACACACACAAAAATTGAGAAAGAAACTGAAACGTTTTAGATTTCCTAACAAATTGAGGAGCTGCATTTTCCCCTTTTCTCCCCTTTACACCGCCACTATTTCTTCCCATCTTTTGGCAAGCCACCATCACCGGAAGAAGATGGATGAGGTTAGTTATAAATGTGAAGCTTTTGCGCGATCTGCAAGGAGATTTGAGTCTCGCCGTTACGTTTCTTTCATACATAAAGCACCACCACCGGCGGAGACATATCGTGCTCCCCTGCCGCCCTTTCCCCCGCGTAGTGGCGCTTCCTCCTTTTTTCTTTTTTTTCTTTTCTTGCGGCCCACCCGGGGAAGGGGGAGTCTCTTATCGGTGAAGCTGGATGTTGTAGTAGAAGCTTCACTTCCATCATCTACGTCGTTTGCTACCACCCATCTTTTCCGCTCTCATATCTATCTCGGCGTAGCCGTTTCGCGGGAGGATGGTGAGGGGGACGTCGACGAGCGGCTGTATAAGGCGGAAAATGGATGGATGAGTGGGAATATCGGCGGTGATCGATGTCTCTTTCGAGCTATGGGAGATGCGGAAATGATTATATGTATCAGTCATTCTATTTCTTGTACTTTAGAGGGTTTTTTTTTGCCGGGCAAGAGATTTCTGATTAATTATTATATAGAGTAAAAGGGGCAGATTTATTTATTAAATATTTTTAAATGTCAAACTTCTCAAAATTTGACGTTTAAATGTCAAACTCATCAAAATTATGTTATGTTTAAATGTCAAACTTGTCCAAAATTGATGTTTAAATCTCAAACTTGTCTAAAATTGACGTTTAATGTCAAACTTGTCCAAAATTGACGTTTAAATGTCAAACTCATCAAAATTTGACGTTTAAACGTCAAACTCATCAAAATTATGATGTTTAAACGTCAAACTCATCAAAATTATGTTATGTTTAAATCTCAAACTTGTCTAAAATTGACGTTTAATGTCAAACTTGTCCAAAATTGACGTTTAAATGTCAAACTTTGTTTATCTAGGTCTACCAGCTTGCAGATATAAATTCCAATAACTCAATTAAATATTAATCGTTGGCCCCATGGCACAGTGATTTGCTATTTAAAATATAATTTGGAAAAATAAGAAATATAATTTACTAATCATTCTATTCATCAGAATGTCCAGTGGCGCCAAATATCGTCTTTATCTTACTTATGTGATAACTTTCAATGTACAGAATATTAAACCAACATAACCTTAGAAAAATCCCGGTACACTGTTTTCCAGGCGGCCAATTACTATACCTTTAAAAGTTACTTTTTAACAATAATTGGCCCTAGAGACAAATTACTGTATTTTCACATAATGTTGTTTTATTTTCCCAAAATAGCTTCATGGGATTCCTTTTTGTGTGTCTTTGCTTTATTTAAATAAAAGTGTGCAAAAACGTCAAAATATACAGTCGTACTAATCAAAAGACATCCGTTGATAGCTTTCACTAATTCTTCCTTTACTTTCGCTATAAATTAACACTTTTAGACTTTTTTTTATAATGTGTGGTGGGTGCTTAGTTGCAGTGACTCCGTAAAATTATGTATTACTTGTCTGGCTATCACTGCAACTCTTGCGGTGTAGTTTAATGTGTGTAAGTTGTCTTTAAATGGCTTTGTGACAGCATCATATCGCCTTTTGCCACTTTGCTCCCAACAGCAATGGCAAGTCGATAAGGATTAAACTCTCTGAAAAAATGTCACCGTCCCTCCAGAAATTGAACCCCGGCACCTATCGTCCTCTCACAACAATAGTCAGCTGCCTAACCACTGCGACCATCGACCCGTTAAAGATCATCAATATATTTATACAGAATGCCGAAAACAGTAGAAAAACGGAAATATGTTAGAAAATGGAAAGAATGTGAGCTTTTAAAAGCTATCGAAGATGTCGAAAGAGATTTCTAGTTAGAAAAAGTTTGCCGAAAATATCCCAAGATCCATACTTCAGTTTAGATCTTCCAGTAAGTTTATTAAGACCTTCTTTGGACCACTTCCAATTCTCAACATCGCCGAAGAAAAGACTTGGCAGAGTGAAGAAGACGTCCAAATCTCAGTTAAGCAATTTCTTGATGATAATCTCCGTGACAATCCATTTACCAATAATTACCCTGGTGATAATTGGTATAAAGCAATAACATCGGCATCGTCAAGATAAGTGAATCAGACATCAGAAAATGGTTTCAAGGTTGTTATCTAAAAAAAAATGCTACGATCACTATTCTCCATTCTCCTGTGCCCCCAAAATAAAAAGGTTCATGCACTCAAAAGGGTTAGAAATGTTTATGAGGTAGATGGAGCTCAAGCTAAAAAATCCCCGACAGTAGTATTTTGTTTTAATGCTTCTGGTATTATTAGATTTCTGCTAAAATTTATCCCAATGGAGATTGCCCAGACAGATTGCCGAGTCAGTACCGGCAATCTGTCTGGAGCTTACATTGGACTTTATCCTTGGAATCCTTCCACTATTCAATTGAACAAATGTCTAGGAAGGTACTTCAACAAAAAACAAACGAGTCAAAAAACTGCAAAGTTTTAGTTTTTGGCCGTTTTAAAATCCATTATAGGAGACAAGAGATTAGAAAAATATAAAAATTATGACACCAGGCAGGAAAACGATGATTTAAATACCATTTACAACCTGTGGCTAGCTTTCCAAGGCGAACTTGATGAAACTGAAAAGAGAGCGTTATTAGATAGCAAGAATGATAAACTAAGGACAGAGATAGTAGAGATGACAGATGTTGAAATTTTTAATACCGATGTCTTGAATAATACAGCTGTGAAATTGAAAGATACAGAATTAGACCAGAAGCAAACGCTTGATATTCTCTCTGAAAATCAAAACGTAAGTTTTTACAATATTAATGTGGGAATAAAGGAAGATATAGACATTGCCATTACCCATCTTAATACAAACAGATGGAATTATAAAAAAATATATAAAAATTCTTTAAACTAATTCAAAAAACAGCAGACTCAAACAGTACTATGGGTTAATACCTATTTTATTATGACTTACCTCATATATTATTACTTCTAGTCCAGGGAAAGAAATAAAGGATAGGAAAGAAGTAAAGAAATAAGAAGAAAAACAGAAAAGAAGGAGTGAAAGAGCAGAGAAAAAAGAACAGGAAATTGCCGATAAAAAAAAATAATAGAAAAAACCTTCCAGTGAAGCAATCAATCGAAAATATTGAAAACAAAATACTTCACCAAAGCCTCCAAAACAATTAATATCCTCTCCAATATAGTGCTACGTACAGAACAACATAATAACGAGGATATCAAAAGCTAGTTAAAATAACGAAACGAATTTCCAAATCTCAAGACAATAATTCTCCAACACATTCAGATGAAACCATAAATGAAACACTTTCCTTCAACAATACAACTTCCTACTCGAGAATATGCTTCACTTGCGCAGTTGTAATTGTATCATCGAATGTTTAGACGGCCAATAACTATATAGGGTGTTTCATAATATATGCGCAGGACTTGAGGATGTGATTTGTCCAAAAAAAAAGATTCTATCGACTTATCCTCTAAAATTCACCATTTTCGAGATAGAGGGTGTTGAAATTTAATTTAAAAAATTCGTTTTTTTGGAAATATCTCCGGAACCGTTTATCGTAAAGAAAATAAGCTATGTTGTGTGCGAGAAAAAAAAATTAAGTCATAATTGGTGAAGATTTTGAAGGGGTAGTGGTTGTTTTTCTCCCCAACTTCTACGCCACTGAAAAAAGGACGGTTTTGACACGCCTATTTGAACCGCCAATGTTTTCTACACAAAAAAGGTACTGTTGGTCATGAGCTCTAAAGTTGACCGTTTTCGAGAAAAATCACCTTTTTGGTTGAAAAACATGGTAAATTTTTTGAAATAAAAGTTTTATTTTACTAAAACATAAGTAAAAAAAGCAAAAGTTAACAACATAAAAGTTGATTTTTCTCGAAAACGTCATCTTTAGAGCTCATGGCAAAAAAAAACATTGGCGGTTCAAATGGGCGTCTCCAAACCGTACTTTTTCCAGTGGCGTAGAAGTTGGGGAGAAAAACAACCACTACCCCTTCAAAATCTTCACCAATTATGACTTAATTTTTTTTCTCACACACAACTTAGCTTATTATAAGTAGAAAATGGTTACAAAAAGGTGTTTTCTTTACCATAAACCGTTTCGGAGATATTTCCAAAAAACGATTTTTTTAATTAAATTTCAACACCCTGTATCTAGAAAATGGTGCATTTTAGAAGGTAAGTTGATAGAAACTTCTATTTTAATTTTTGGATAAGCGCATATATTATGAAACACCCTGTATACATTGTGGGGCAATTACTATACAAAAAGTGCCAATGACTATATTTTGGATTTATTTTTCCCTGCAATAAAAACTTCAAATAATAAGATCAAAATGTATTTTACTTTTGAATTTGTCAGAAGATTGAGTTATTATCGAATTAATACTGAAAAAATTCTCTTAAGGGGGCCAATCACTATACAGCTTACCCTATATACATTTTGAGTTTGCAATAAAGAATGTCATTAATAACAACTAAAAAACATGCTACGCAAAATTCTCTCAAAATTTTTATTATACTATAAACTAGCGAAAGGAGAACAAAGGAGATAATACTACAGTTCACCATTAGTCTTTCCAACATGCGATATCGGTCGAGTTAGCGGTCGACTCCAGTTGACTCTAGGGGAGAATTCATCATTATGGCGAAGCATCTATAGGGGGTGCCCCGCTACAAACGTCATCCACTTGTATCACGCTCGAAAGCACAGCCATCCTCTTTCGTACGTTTCTTCCACTATATTCGGATAAATTTTCGACAATAACGTCACAGGAGATACCAACCTAATATAATAGAGAGGCAACAAGACAACTAACGATAATAATAATAAAACAAAGGAATTCTAAGAAAGACGCAAGAATGAATGTAAAAGAAAGAACATAAAAAATGTTAATAACACAATATAAAATTAAAGTAAATAATAATACGAATAACTGAATACAAAGTAAACATTACAATATAATTAGTATGCTAAGGAAATAAAAATAATCAAAAATAATCCTCAAATTTGCTTATACAGTAAAACCTGTGTTAACGGCCACCTGTATAAAACGGCCACCTGTGATAACGGACAGATTTAACATTGCAAAGATCTACAATATGAGTATTTCCATATATTTATACAAATCTTGCAATAACAATAACAATGCAAGACGATCCCAATATTTTATGGCATAAATGCTGGATCATTGATTAAACAAAAAGCGCTAGAGACAGCAAGAAATTTAAACATCGAAAATTTCGCTGCTTCAAATGGTTGGTTGGAATGTTTCTGTCCAAGGCACAATATCACTTTTAAATCTTGTTTGTGGTGAGTCCGCTGATGTAAATTTGCAAAATGAAGAAGCAGGGATATCTAAATTACCATTAATTTTAAAGGATTATTCCCCGAAGAATATAATTTAATGTTGACTTAACAGGTCTATTATCGAGCCATGCCAAATAAAACTTTTACTTTAATTGGAAAAAGTAAAAATCCTCGGTGTTTTAACGGTAATCATATTTTAAAATTCTGCACAAATATGATAACAAAAGGTTTGGATGACATCAGATCTTATGACGAAATCGCTGCATCAATTTGACATGAAAATGGAAAACAAAATCGAAAGGTGTTTCTATTTCTGAATAATGCAACTCCACACCCTAAGGTTTTGCTAGAAAATGTCAAATTGATTTTTTTGACTCCAAACACTACGCCGTATTGTCAGCCGTTAGATATACTGCAGTTTTTTGATCAAAAAACTATTAACGTTCATTGAGAAGATTAGGAAAAAAGCATAAATCTAACAAGTGCGCTAATATGGATTGCAGCCGCATGGACACAGGTTTCTCGATCTACAATTACAAATTGTTTTTCCAAAGCTGGATTCGCAGAAGTAGCTCAATGTAATAAAGATATTTGCGAGAAGGACGAAATACCCATTGTTAAGCTATTTCCAAAAATCGGCGGGGCATTTGCAAGTTTACACGACTTTGCTTCAATTGACAATGATGAACCTACAGCGAATACTGATTTTTAATATAGCAGAAATTGTTGAAGAACTTGCAATAATGATGATGATTCCGATAACAACGAGATAGAAGAGTTCGAAGATCCAAAATCAGCTTTGTCAAATATGGGCGAAGTGTGCGAAAAATTAAGAAAATACCTCCTGTGTAACAATAGTGGTGAGTTAAATCCGGACAAATTAAAGTTTGTATTAAAATATAATTTATTGACACAAAGTACAAATGTAAAAGAAAATGTTTTTAGTCAATATTTGTGTGACCTGTCAGGAGTACAATTACTTAATATAACCGCCGTTGGTCTCAATTAACGCCTCCATCCTTGTCCTGAAGCGCCCGCACGCTCTCTGTGACGCACCGTTGTCCATATTGGCGAATGCTGCTTCGATAGCGGTGCGTAGAGACGCGACATTAGGGTGCCGCGACTTTTTGGTAACCCGTTCAACAACGCTCCAAACATAGTAGTCGAGGGGTTCAAATCCGGGCTATTCGGGGGCAAAAACTCTTTGGACCAGAACATGTCCGCATTGTCTGCTAGCCAGTTTTGGACTAAATGGCTTGTGTGAGCCGGTACACCGTCCTGTTGAAATACATATTCCCTCCTTGCGGCCACAATTACCATCCACGGTGCCACAACATCCTTTAAAACGTTACCACCACTGGCGCCAATTTCCGCAACGATTGTCCAGGGTCCTCCAAAATCAGTTTCTGACCCCTTTCCACGTTCGCCAGAGTTTGTGACACGCGTTCCCTCGAATGGGAACTCCTCGCCGGGTTAGCGGAACCTTCGTCCCACTTCTCCGAAGCATTGTATTTCGCTACAACATCATAAACAGTCGAAGTCGGGTACCAGAAGAATCGAATGATCTCGGTTGCCGAACGCCCAGCGCGAAGGCTTTCAATAATCGCGGCTTTTCGATTGTACTCCGCACTTGTACGTAGCATCTCGGCTATTTTGAGATTATCGCGACCTCTGACGGAACTACGATATGGCGGGAAATTCAAATTCAAATTTGTCCGGATTTAACTGCCGCACCCTGTAGACATTTCAAAAATTTTACACAAATTTGAAAGTGAAATGTATAAATCTAAGTTAAAAAATCTAAAATAAACAAAAATTGAAGCATTTGTTCTGAACGCAAAACAAAATGTCATACATCTCTGTATTCTCTATTTTAAGTTTAAATTAAATCATTAAAAATAATAACAATAAACATCGGTATCACCTCACACCACAACTTTGATTAATTATTCGGGACACGTGTTTCGAAAACGCATGGGTTTTCATCATCAACCGAATACCGAATTCGTGTCCCGAATAATTAATCAAAGTTGTGGTGTGAGATGATACCGATGTTTATTGTTATTACGAGCCCACAGTCCTTGAAATCACTCATTAAAAATAATGTCCAAATGAGTTTTATTTCTAAAATAAAAATAATAGCTATCATGTGCGGCCATTTGCGGCCACCCTTTAATAACGGCCAACAATTTTTATTTTTTAGGTGGCCGCTATTCACAGGTTTTACTGTACTATAAAAAGCGTTTTGTAATGTATTATGGAAGTAAATTGTAAAATTTTATACCTGGAAAATAAAATGTTCGTGTGTTCTTTCCAGTTTAAGCTTGAATCAAATGTTACTCCCAAAAGCCGTGCTGATTGCCAGGATTCTGGTCTAGGTGTGAAGTAAATTCGTTGAGTTTTCTCGGTACTAATATTTAATCGATTAGCAGCGAACCATTCTTCAGCCTCTAGTAAGCTACATATAGTTGTATCATTAATATATATCAAAAAAAAATCGGTCCCAGGATCGATCCTTGAGGTACTCCACAATCAGTTGCTAGTTCTTCTGATATCATATTATCAATTTCACCAATTTGCCTTCTATTGCTTAAGTACGATTGAAACAGTTGTAGTTGGCAGTTAAGTACTTCGTAATACTCTAATTTATTCATTAATATGTTATGATCAACACAATCAAAAGCCTTGGACAAATCTAACATTAATGCCGAAGGTTTCAAAAAATTGTTACAGTCGGTAACTATATTTTCAACAAGTGCTATGAGTGTCTTTATAGTTGACCTGTTTTCTAAGTAGCCATATTGTTCTGCACAAAATAAAGAGAATTTATGAAAATAATTTATTAATCTAGAATGCAGAATGTACTCAAAAATGTTGGATATCACAGGTAGAATAGCAATAGGACGGTAATTACTCAGTTCTTCTCTGTTGCCTTTCTTCAATAGCGGAATCACTTTACTTAATTTTAGTTCATCTGGAAAACAATCTTGTTCTAAACATTTATTAAAAATCACAGCCAGTGGCTTGGTAATTATCGGAGCTACAACACTATTTTTTAATTCCATGATGATGTTTAAAATTTCCATTTCATCTGTTGCTGTTAAAAACAGAGAATACCCCATGATATATATGATCGCAGATGACTTTATCAACATTAGTTCCCAGTCTACTTCCATTAAACTCAAACAAAAATTACTCATTGTTGTTTCAGTTATCAATCTTTTCGATCTTGAAACTACTTTTGGCTTGCTTGTCATCAAGTCAAGATAAATTGCACAATGATCCGTTAACATTTTGATCTCCGACATTTAAAGAAAATATTTCTACATCAACATTGGTGAATAAATTATCAATGCAGGTTGCTGAAGATGATGTGATTCGGGTTGGTAAATCTATTCCAGTTTATTTAGAAAAATATTTATTTTTTTATTTACATTTGAATAACTGTTTGTTGATGTTATCAGGCATCGACATAATTTCTTCCGAAGCTTTCGCGACATAGAGGATAGAAACAGAACTGTTAATAAATATTTGTAAGCTTAAGCCTTAGTGGTAATCGTCCGGAAAGGACGTCCAACTAAGAACTACCAGTAATAATATGGATTATTTGCGCTCGAATCCTTGAAGGCTAAGACTGGCTAAGGCGGTGAAAAGAGGTCTCTTTTGACATGGTAATGAACGTGTCCATGTCGGCTGGGCGTCCAGGACCCCGTCACTAATGAACGCGCCGCTATGAGACGCCCGGCCATGAATATTTACCAGCTAATTCGGTATTGCACACCCACTAAGGGCTCCTCTCTGAACTCTATAAGGTGGCGGAGGCGTACACGACACAGTCGACGTACCGGCCGATAATGACGATGTCTATTCTAATATCGCACGATTCGACTTGTAAATGTAGATGTGTTCTATAGAGGAGGACGGAAAAGTGCTGATAAATATTACTTCTTATTTGATGGCGGAAACATCATTATTCCATCAAGCATATACGCCAACTAATTGTAAGATATATTGAGTGGTTTTGGTTGGTCTGCCAGCCGGGATATAAATCACTTATTAATGCGCGCTTTTCGCCGGCCGGGAAACAGGTGACTATAGTTCGCCTCTTTGTGAGAGCGCCTTCCATTAGAAATCGGGCGCTAAACAAATGACGTACAACGATTCGTACTTCTGCAGACCTATTCACCGACATTTGAAAAGGATTATAGCAGCGAAGGCGAGCGGAATAGAGAAGCGCGAGAGGAGCAGGGGCAGGGGTTGCCGAAACGTACACCGACTACTATGAACATTACCGGGGACGTAGTGTGTATTCGTCGTAGGATTCGGTCTGTTCTCGTGATGGTGTGAAAGCATGATGTATACGTCTTTCGATGACAAATGGTTCGAGTTGCCGACAATTCCGCTATATGTATTAGGACTGTTTAAATCCTACGTTATTTTGTTGCAATACACTCAACTTAGATGAATTGATGTGCAAGATTGTAAAAAAGCTGTAACAAGAAGTCGAAAGCGATAGATAATGAAAACAAGAAGGATATTATAATAGAACAAATCAAGACAAACTTATACAAAGTTCCATAGGGGAGCTACCAACCAATATTACCAAAATGGAACTACACTTAAGAACATCCTGAGGAGATCTTGGTTTTCAAGAAGGTGTTAGAGCAGACTTGGTGGGTATTCACAGGTTGACGAGGCACCAAATTAAATGCTTTAATATTCTAAATTACAATTTAATAAACAGTTTCTGTAGAGTGTCTGGTTTGAAGTTTTCAGTACACAAACTCTGATACATGCTTTGAAAATTTCCACACTATCTTTAAACATTACTTTGATATGTGTTTCCCTCTCTTGAAGTCACGGGTAAAATCTGACTATAATGTTCCCTCTGATGGTGTAATTCACAAAGCCGAAGAAATTTGAAGATAATGAGTTGGAGGCATTGCTTAATGAAGACGAATGTCAAACACTTCAAGCCTTGTCTACATCATTGGGAGTTGACTTATCAACGGTAGGAAAACGTCTCAAAACTTTGGGCATAATCCAGAAGGAAGGACGTCGGGTTCCATATGAATTGAAACCGAGGGACATTGAGAGAAGACTTTTGACATGTGAACTGCTGCTTCAACGGGCGAAAAGGAACGGTTTTTTTGCATCGAATTATCACTGGCGATGAAAAATGGATCCATTACGACAATCCGAAGCGCAAAAAGTCATGGGTTAAGCCCGGCCAACCGTCAGGATCAGTGGCAAAACCAAATATCCATGGGTCTAAGCTCCTACTCTGTATTTAGTGGGATCAGCGCGGTGTGATTTATTATGAACTGCTGCAACCGAATGAAACCATAACTGGAGATCGCTACCGACTGCAATTGATGCGCTTGAGCCGTGCATTAAAAGAAAAACGGCCGGAATACTCCGAATCATTTTGCTGCACGACAATGCTCGTCCACACGTCGCAAGACCGGTACAAACATATCTGGAAACACTTAAATGGGAAATCCTACCCCACCCGCCGTATTCTCCAGATATCGCACCCTCTGATTACCATTTGTTTCGTTCGATGGCTCATGGCTTGTCTGATCAGAAGTTCACTTCTTACGAAGGTTGTCAAGAATGGGTCGATTCGTGGATTGCGATTTCTTCCGACGTGGTATTCGTACCCTGCCCGAAAGATGGTCAAAAGTAGTAGAAAGCGATGGGAAATACTTTGATTAAGCTATTATTTTATTTTCATTTAAAATAAATATTCTTTTTCATTAAAAAAAACGCTACGAATTAATTCCAACACCCAATATATAGAAGTGATGATTTCTATCAATTTAGTTCTTCAGAATAAAATGTATCTGATCATGATGCCTTATTAAATAAATCTACTTCATATGAAAGCCAAAAAGAACATGCAATCGTTCTTCAGCATGTAAAGATGTCGAATCGTCGTCATCACAACGTTTTTGTTTTGTGGATGAAACCTGATGCGAGGTTTGTTCCAAAGATATAGCCACCAGATAAGTGTGAGTGTAGTATTTCATCCATTATAAAAAACGCTGAGAGTTCCTGATATTCTTTTAGCAAAATATTTTCTTCAAAAGAAAGACTGATTCGGCGTTGTGTCTTATAACCGTCTACCGTCTATTTCTGATCGTTGGTCTAAGCATAATTCTATGGATAATGATGCAATTAAGAATACAACATCACGAGACAGACTCAGGTCGTCTGAAATATATTTTGCATCACCTAAAAAGCCTGATAAGTCTTGAAAAACTTATTATATTGAGGACATTATCACGTGTTTAAAAAAGGACTTAAAAAAAATAAAGACAAGATAGTTGTTATTAATTGAAGCAGTGCGTACTTCTCAAACCCATAAAACGAGGAATAAAAATGTGGTTTAGATGTGACTCTGACACTGGCTATACTTATGATTTGAATGGCAAACGTGTAGTTAACAAGTTAGCATCTGCGGTTGCCGAGATGGACGTTTTGTTGACGTTTGTTTGATGCATACAATAAAATACTCTGCTGTTGTATTTTGAAAATATGTAATCGAAAACTCCCACATGGCATCAAACTTTAGCCACAGCTTCAAAAAATTCATCAAATTATATTAATTTGTTCCAATATTGGTTAAAGAAAACTGCCCAAGAATGTAGGACGAAAATTTCTAAACTCCTACCGCATAATGCTTGGTAAATAAATAAAATCGTTAAAATGTTTATTTAGCAATAACATTAAGTCTAAATAAATCGAAAATTTTCCTTCCGACATAAAAAAAATCAAACAATTCTCAATATACATTTTTGGTGGCAACGCCGGTGTACCGTCACGGTAGTAGCCGTGTGCAAGAAACGTCGCGTCGTGTATCGACAACCGGCGGGTGGTTTCAAAGGGGTTCGGAAAAGGGGGATACGTACATAGGAGGAAAAGCAGCAGCGGTGGCAGCGGCAGCAGCAACAGCAGCAGCAGCAGCAGAGCAGCACCAGCAGTCGAGAGCCGCCGCTTGAGATTGCGTGATGGCGGCCGGCCGCGCGCCTTCTCCCTACCCCGCCCCTCCGCGCTCCTCATCACCTGCTGACCGCCGCCCGGCCCTGCCCAATGCCCGCCGCGTCGCCATGGCGACCACCTCGTCATTAAAGCATCGCCTTATCATAACCGTGCCAGCCATCTTTGGTGACCGCATACACATGTATCGCGCAAACTCCGACCCCCTCGTCGAGTTATGATAAATTCAATTCTCTCAATTTTGCCCCCTGGCGGGCAGGCAGGCAGGCAGGCAGGCAAGCCGCCCTCGACCGATTCTAGCGGACGCCGCCGCTGTATGCGTGTGTATGTGTGTATGCACCGTCTATATTATATGTGTGTTGTCGTCTCGCTTTTATCATGTTTCTATCTCGATTAGACGTGAGAGAGTATCCAGTTCTTATATTTTATGAAATCCTATCGACTGCTCCACAAAATGTAGCGGAAAATAAAGAGAAATATATTCTTTATTTCCCTGCAGAGTTGCTCTTCTTATATCTACAAGAACGAGACGGTATTGGTGTGATGTTACGCAATCGATGGTTATTTTTCCAACGCGGGGGAGTAAAAGCAACGCCAAGCTAAAAAAAAAGTGGTGGTGGTGGAGAAGAAAAAAAAACTCCACATGCAAATCACGCGTGTCGTTTACCTACTCGGCGCGCCATCACCGTAACCTCACTCCCCACGCAGCTCCCCATACTCCAAAAGCGAAAAAAAAGCAAACCGGAAAGGAAGAAGATCAGTTATTTTATGGCGCCCTTTCGATTTCTCACAGATATAAGAAGCGACTGTATAGGCGAAGCGGTCCACGGCGGTAAAAAGGGAGGAGAGAACCCAGAAACGGGAAAACTGAAGCGCGCTAGATGATGATGGAATCGAGAGAAGTGGAGATGTGCTTACCTGCCCTCCTATTTCGCGCAACCTTCCCGCCCCGCGCCACCCCTCCCACATTGAAGTCTAAAACCATAAAACCGTGGCAATTCATTTCTGGATCGCACGCGTACACACGCACACCTTATTATTATTCAATGACGCCAGCGAGCCGCAGTTATGGCTTTTCCTTTCGATTCGAGGATAGGGAAGAGGCGTTCAAGGAGATGGATGAGATGAGATGCTCGCGGTAGGAGGAGGAACGGGGAAGATAGTTTAGATTTGCTAAGGGTGATATCAAAGATGGTGATTTTCTTGTGTTTTGTTTCGTAGGTTACAGTTGGATTTTTTTTAGTGATTCAATTGTTTCCTTAAAGGTCTTTTTATAATTTTTCAAATTGAAAATCAACTTAATCACAATTCAAACAGGTATATGATGAAATATATTTCTGTTGACAGACTGCATTTCTATAATTTACAAGATTAATCCTATACCTCCAATGCTATTATATGCTTATATTTCAAAATTAAATCAATCAACATTCTTGTTTCCTCGTTAGAGAAATTTGCTGATCTATCACGTTTGTATTCTTTAGATTATACAACGAATAAAGCAACTTCACTAAATTAGGTACGACATTTTGAGGTTAATTTCTAACGGGTACTAATACATATAGGAAATGTCATCACTGACAAGCATTCTGAGCTGCCTAATAACAATGCATAATACAGCAAAAAACAGGAATTAATAATACATATATGTGATCGAACTTTATAACATTCCATAAATTGTGATCGTATGTAGTTTTCACATTGCATTGTGTTAAGAGGTTTATTATTTTTAACTGTCTGATCAATATTTTCTAACATAGTTTCGCCGCCTCGCGACATTTTCAATCAAATTATGACAGGTAGGAAATGTAACTGACAAGCAATTTGCAATGAACAGTCAACGATTAAAACCCGTTGCTATGGTAAATCAACAAAGGTGATTATCGCTTATTAATGAAAAAGCACGGTGCTTGATTATCACTTATTAGTCCAGTAGAGGTATAGGGAATTAATACATTATGAGTTGTATAATCTCTTAAACTTACTACTGTGGCAAAAACAGTTGGTTCACCCAGTAACTAGCCGACCTCTTAAATGTTATGAATAAACCCAAAAATAGTTCAATGTGCCTTGGAAATTTAATTGACAAATAACAGAAGATTTAGTGGAAGGTGAATAAACCGGGCCTTAATATATAACAAAATTCAATTAATCGCTGACAGCTGACGTCCATCAGAATATTTTGACTTTTACGTGTGCTAAAACCCCTAATGAACAAGGTTTTGTAGGTTGTTGCATGCTTTGACAGTAGCAATAGTAAAACAAGAAAAATCCAGGTTTTACAAGCTGACGTCTATTCGAATATTTTGACAGTTAACGAGTGCTAACACGGTTTGACAGCTGTTAAAAATATTTTAATTGTTCAACCCCTCTCTCCCCGCCCCCTCCTTCTAGAATATACATAACTTAATAAACGCTCTTATAATTTCCCAACCTCCAACTGCATAACAATTTCATAGTTGTCTGAAATATGTTGATAGATACAAGTGTCCAAAATAGGAAAGAATAATTGTTTTTACAGACGTTTCAGATGACTTCATACAAGATTTTCCACTATTTTCCAGCGGTTTTATCTTTTGACAGCTACGATGTTAATGTAAAAATATCCGGTGTTTACTGGTAGCGAAAGTCTGTCAAAATATTTCGATCCTTAGGCGTGCTAAATCGGTTCGACACGTGTTAAAAATATTTTGATTGTTTCGCCCCCTTCGAGATATAAAAAAATTAAATGCTCTTAATAATTTTTCGACCTGCAACCGCTAGAGTTGCACTAACAAGTTAAGTTAACTTAACGACAGAAGATATCCGAAAACTGTTAAGACTTTTTTGTAGAGCATTTATCTTTCAATTCCTGAAATATTTCCACTTATGGGTCAATAAAGGAACAATTAATTAAATAAATAAATTGGTATTTAAATTTTTTATAAGTGGAAATATTTCGCGAATTGAAAGATAAGTACATAAAGGTCACATATTAATCCGTAAAGCATGAAATCTTCTCCTATCCCTTGCAGGAACATCTGACAAGGAAACACCGGCAACTGTCGTACAACGATTTCGATGAAACTTTACAGATTGAAAGAGTACCTTAATATAAAAAACACGTATTTTTCTGTTTCGGCGGAAACGCCCGATTTTGGGGTACAGCCTCCAAAGTTTGAACGATCTTTTAATTTTTTCCGAATATTTCCTAAACTATGAGAGATATTAAATTTTGCTTCTTAATATAATTTGCAGCATATTACAGGGCCCCAAGGATGTATGTAAGTGTGGAACTAAACACCCACCATACATAAAAAAAATCACAATATTTTGACAGATATTTAAGTTCAAACTGTTTGAACATTTCAACCCACAAAACATCAAAAAACTTTTTACAAACAATCGACGCGTTATATTATCGCTTTTAGTTTTATTATCGCCCTGATAATGACTGTCAAAACGTGTCTGATTTTTGTAAAAAGTTTTTTTGGTGTTTTGTGGGTTGAAGTGTTTAGTGTTCTACTTTTGTTCCAAGAGAGATCCAGCGAAGAAATGTTTGACAGTTGTGAAAAATAGTTTAATTGTTCCATCTGCCAAAGCATAAAGGATATGATTTCTTTTATAATCTCCCAATTTCAATCAGAATCAGTTACACCTGCTAGAACCGCAATAAATAGCCGTTTCCGTTTAACAGCTGTTAAAAGTATTTTGACAGTTACGCTAGATCAATCTATAACAGTAACTCTTCTTATAGTTGGCCAGCTGTCAAAATAAGAAAGAATAGTTGTTACTACAGAAAATTCTGATGACAGAACACTAAGGATCATATTTATAGTCCGTGCTTGAGGTTATGTCGAAGCTTGAGCACCCGATTTTGACGTAAATATCGTTACAAATCTGTCCGAATCGCGTGCTCAAGCACGGACTATAAATATGATCCTTAAGGGTACGTGGCTAGTGGAGAATTTCGCGCCATTACTTACTAATACAACGAACAATTTCCCACGAATTTCCAGTCGTCGTAAATCTAGATTTTGCAATCTGACGTCTGTCAGAATATTTAGGCAGAACCGCAATAATAATAGTCTTTCCACTTTGACAGCCGTCACCAGTATTTTGACAGTTACACCTGTTCAGTTCATAAAAGCGACCGCTCTTACAATTTGACAGCTGTCAGAAATTGATTGATGGCGATAGGGGTGAAAATTTGTTTTTGAAAAATTGACAAATCCTCTTTGTCAAAACTTTTATTTGTTGTCATATCATAATTGTTGTATATCTGTCGATACAAAGTCGAAATTACATGGACAGCTACAAAGCTCAATTGAGTTAGTTTTTTATGAAAATTCTTCTTTTGACTCTCTCTCTCTCACCGACGACGTTTTGATTTCATTCAGATAAAATAGAGGACGTGTATCAACGAAGCTTACACTCCCTTACAGCAGCAACAAGAGATTTTCGACACACGGCGAGCTTTAAAACAGAACTGCCGAGCTTTTATATTATACCGGGAGAGAGGGGAGAGAATAACCGCGCGTTATCTAGCCCCGGCGTGAATTACGCGAATCATGGATTATAATAACGGGATCGCTTTGCATATCTCCCGTAGCGATTAGCTTGCACTCTACGCGCCCGAGGCTCTATCTTGTTTATGTTAGGGCGTTTGCATTTTCATTTTATAATCGCTTCCGAGCTATCGAAAGACGACAGGGAAAACAACGGACGATATTCACACACACACGATCACGAAAAAACGAAAAACTAGTTTTTTTTTTCTTTCTCGAAGAATTATTATGAACCTGATCGAAAGACGAAGGGATATCTCCCTCGATTAACATCGGGATAATTGAATTAATTGCTCTCATTATTTCGCATTTTGCATTGTTTGGTCTGTACAGGGTCGGACGTGTAACTAAATCCGGACAGGAGGAGACAAACGGCCGGGGAAAAGTCCGACCAAATTGATTTTTATTCGCAACTTAATCGACAGGGATGAAGGAACGGAGACAAATCGCAGGTGCGCTTTCATTGCTACCACCGAGTCCACTAACACACACCATCCTTACTACTCCCTTTTGTCCACCCCCAAGTTTCTTCTTCGGTTTTGTTTTGTTCTTGTTTTTGTATACGTCAATTTAAACAGTAATTAATTAAAAATTTAAAACATGGAAACCCTCATAAGTTTGCACTGTTAGTAAGCTATGGTTTAAATTAAAATTGCCTGCAATTTCCGCAATAACAATCGCGCTTCGATACGAACGACTATTATAGGGTAGTTGCGATATTGGTTTCGACACCTGCCGGACTCCCTCTCTCTCTCTCTCTCTCTCTACGGCAGGGAAGATCTACAGGAATCTAGGGAAGCTCATCTTGGTTCGTAAAAGCGGGGGGGAAGGTGGACCGGGACGAGTCCGTTGTATCGTCGTGAATTTTAAACAGTCATAAAGCGAGTGATGTTAATTTTTCCTCCTCTCTTTCGGCGAACGAATGTAATATCGCGTGTTGTAGTCGAACGGTAACGGGACGTGTCTCGAATGGATGAGAGTGCGAAAACCTCCACACCTTCTTATACCTCTATATCCTCCTCTTTTACCACCCCCCGAGCTGGCCTCCCTAGAAGAAACGAAGGGATGAGACGATGTGTTTGGTTTTCTTCTGTGTTTAGTTATGTTTTTTTTTCTTAACGAATAATATTGATTGGATATTGAGTTACGTGAGCGTTTTAATAAATATATTATGTCTTCATATTTTATTCCGTTCTACGTCCGTTTTTATTCATTCGATAGGACGCGTTTTTGCCGTCACATTTACGAAATTGTTTTCTCGTACGATCAACGCCGATATAAATAAGATATGTATGTATGTGCGTTTAACTATAGCGGATCAACATATCGTCCTTTTTCCAATATAAAGGGTATTACGACTGTAGATACATTCGATATACCATACGTTTAATTTGACCCGCAATGTTTCCAATAAGGGGATGCAAACTTTATAGAATTATTCAACGAAGAACGAAGATAAAAGAAAAGGGATACAGTCCCTCGTAAGTCTTGAGGTACAATTTTTCAGGAAGACTCGCAGTTTTTCTCTAAAGTTATTAAGTTTTCGGACGAAGCTAATATTTATGTTAACGAAGAGGTCCACTGGCATAACCTGCGTTATTGGCCCTAACTTTATTATATACCCTCACTTATTATTAACCCTCACTGGCACATCGACAGTAAGGAGGACAAGCAACTGATCGCATCACGGTTTAGTGTGACTTGTGGAAAGACCGGATTTCTTTGACGGTACAGTTAACAGTGAAAATTGAAAATTACCTGACAATGCTTGGAGATGAACTTGATTTGGATTTCCAAAGTTTAGACATTTATCAACAGAACTTTCTTTGTGGTGTTAGATCCCTCGCAGACTAGAGAGAGTGCGTAAACCAACCAACAGTCGTCCGATTACTCTTAAACAATTTGCTAGTTGATAAGCTGCTCTTGAAGAAAACGGTCGTAAATTGAAAGTTAATGAAATGCCGTTGTCCAAAACTGTTATTATTGCTCTTATACAACGAAAGCGAAGGATCCAGAACAGAAATCGAGAGTATTGGGTGCATCCTATGTACAGTGACAGGTTATTGCAAGGAAAGTTTTACACAATCGAATTGTGGTAGAGACGAGATGAAAGTCCCTCGATGATACACAGGGAAAGCGGACGAAGGTTGCTGTATTATGTTACATGATGATTGGGAAGTTTTTTGAACACATCTTGCTAGTCCTATTTGTTTAAAAATGTTAAGAATACCAATCTTAGCATCAAGTTTTTCTTCTGCAGTAAGATTCTGGAATGAATGGAGAAGAGATAAAGCAAAGTTTTATCTTCATCTCCTTCAATGCTTTTACTAATCCTTCATCTAAATTTGTTGCCTTCGATACATTAATCCTTTTCTTCCGCCGAAGTATAGGTGTGGTAGTAGTAGATCCCGATTCGTCGTTATCGTCATCATCTTCTTGAGTATCATCTGGTTCCAAGTTCCCTTTTGTTCGTGTATTTTCCATGCATGGAAGCAAAAATAATAATTGCTCGCAATGCGTTCAATTCCCTACGAAGACAAGTCTGTAAATCGGCCTATTTTTTTTTAACTTGTGACCTGAAATAAGAATTTTTATAAAAAAGAAAATTCATATCTGGCTACTGGAGCTACTTTTAACACGTTATTTTTTGATTATCTTATGGGAGCTTCTACAATACGAGATATTACTAAAACTACATCGGAGCAAATATAGAACCATCTTAAACCGTTGTATATGACACCTAAAGAAGAAGATGATGGATTAAAATTGCAGACACAATTGAACGCAAAAGTTCTTCTCTTGTGTTTTAATGGACAGATGCAGATTATAATTTTGTATACATAGATGTTGGTTCTTATGGTACAGCTAGTGACTCAGAAATATTTAAAACATCTGAAGTGGGGCCGGAAGGCACTTACCCAATGATGACGACTGAGACGTCATTCCATTCTCTGTTGTAGGCGACGAAGCGTTTGGACTTCAAAATCACATATGTATTACGTCCTTATGTAAAAAGAAACTTAAACTACACCAAGCGAACTTCTAACTATAGACATACAAGAGCTCGATGCATGGTTAAATGTACTTTCGGCATTTTCTCAAACAAATGACGGATTTTTCACCGACCCATCGATGTGAATATCAATTTTTGTGTCGGCATTATTAAAACTTGCTGTGTCCTTTATAACTACGTACGAATCTGACGATACTAACGATAAGTGAAAACAATCGAGGAAGGAATAATATGAATAATCTACGACAGTACATGTCGTCATGTTTTATTTCTCCTGCAGGCGTTATTTCAGTGCAATATGACAAAGGGTTATAATTTAGTTGTAGGTCACATCTATACATCTAGCGATAGGTACCTTGTTTTGCACTAAGCTGATTCCAATCAGAAACAATTGCTGCCACCCATAGTTTTTCTTAAGAATCGCATCAGAGTACTCTTTCAACACCCCGGGGGTCTATTTAACACCAGCAGGGGTCGATTCGTGCCAGGGGGTCGAAGGGAAAACAATTCTTAATACGCAACGAACTCCAAAACAATAAGAACCATATTTTTTATTTAGCAGACTTATTTGGAAAATTTAATGGCGCCCAAACAAAGATGCAATGAAAAGATGTAACAATTATCCAAGCTCGGACAATCCTGTTAGGCTTCCAAGTAAAATTAAATTTATGTACATAGATCTTTATTGCTACGTAAGGATTATCAGAATTTTTCAAATCTGCGACAAGACTTGAAAATATATGCAAGTCATCTTCAAAAATTAAGCGCTTTTTTGATTTGGAAAACATTGACATCCATGAATGGATTATTGCGCCATTTTCCGCTCAAATTGAAAACGTGCACTCTCAACCTGCAACATGAGCTTGCTGAATTATTATCGGATCTTGAAGCAAAGACCCTTATTACAAATTTAACAATAATAAGCAAATTTTGGACAGACATAAATATAATGCAAAAATATGTAAAACTTTACGGAATAGCTCGGCCATTTATGGGGCAAGGAACAATTTAAGTGCATCGAGGGGCCAATTTCGAATCCATTATAGCGAACCTTCCAAAGAAACACTAAGCACACCCATCTCATTGATTACTTAGTATTATTTTATTTATTTATATGTAATAATAATAATAATAATAATAATAGTGTTTTATTTTTCGCACCACTAATTGATTTACAATCTCAATAGCAATGTTCAAAATACGTCAGTATAAAAGTAATTGTAAAAGTACAAATTATAAAAAAATAACATACAAAAACAAAACAGGCGAACGCAGGATACTTATAATGAGTACACATAGTACAAAAAAGAAGAGAAAGCAAAATTAGCAGAAAAAATCGTCCAATGTATAGCAACTCTTCGATAACAATAAATCTTTTAATTTCTTTTTAAATATATTAATATTTACAGAGGAAGTTATATCAGCACTCAATTCATTGTAAAATCTACACCCAGTGGCGAAGAAACCTTTATTATATTTTGCTGTCTTGTGGTAATCTGGTCTTAGGATATGCTTATTTCTTGTGCCATAGTTATGCGCTAAATCATTTTGAGTGAAAAACGGTTTGTATTTATAAATATACGTACACAGTTCAAAAATATATAAAGAAGGCAAAGTTAAAATTTTCAAATTTCGAAATTCATTTTTACAAGACTGTCTAAAGTTTATATTTGACAAAATTCGTATAGCATATTTTTGAAGGACAAACACTCGCTGAGATTCATTACTATTTCCCCACAATATGATACCATAACGCACGAGTGAGTGAAAGTTAGCATAATATAGTGTCAATAATATATTACTATTGCAGTGACTAGATAAAAATTTCAGAGCATAACAGGTTCTGCGCAATCGTTCACAAAGAGTCGCAATGTGTGACTTAAAGGTTAAACACGTATCAAAAACAATACCTAGAATTTTTATATCCGTAACCAATGGTATGTCAAGTAATGCATCATCAATCAACTCCCTATCTCTTAACTGAAACCTCTTACAGACGGTCTTATCTTTGTTTAGTAGTAATCTATTCTTTTCAGACCATGTAGTCACCTGCGCATATATTGCTCTAATTTTATTTTGCAAATTTACCTCACATACGTCTGTAATTAAAATATTTGTGTCATCAGCATACATACACAAATAGATATTTTCAACATTATTGAAGTAATGCTGCAAATCACCAATATATACCACGAAAAGGAGAGGCCCCAAAATTGATCCCTGTGGGACTCCTTGCTCGACCCGGCGAATATTACTTATAGTTTGCCTCACTTTTACTGTCTGCACCCTATTTGCAAAATAAGATTGAAAAAAGTCCAAAGCCACACCACGAATGCCATATCTATACAACTTTTCTAAGAGAATCCGATGGTTAACATAGTCAAAGGCACGCGAAAAATCAACGAAAAGTCCTGATACAAGTAAACCCTTATCTAAATTTTGAATCACTTTATAAGTGAACTCGCATAACGCAGTCTCTACACTCCTACCCGTGATATAACCATGCTGACATGATGACAAAACATTATTCTTTGAAAAAAAAGATATAATTTGTTTCGCTACTATTGACTCAATGATTTTCGAGAAAGAAGAGAGCAAGCTGATGGCTCTATAGTTAGAGTAACAATTAGAATCCCCTTCTTATATAATGGTTGAACGACCGTCATTTTAAGCCTGTTCGGAAACACTCCATTTGAAAAACATAAATTAATAATATGCGTTAAAGCATCACAAACAAAATATTTAATTTTTTTACTAATGTATTAGACATTTCATCAAAACCATAAGAATTTGATGGTTTTAAGTTATTAATGGCATCCACAACGTCAGAATTGATAACAGCAGAGAAAAAGAACGTATTGGAATTGAATTCAGTATTTTTATTCAAAAAGTCATAATCTATAGGTACATCATTGTCGTTAGAATGTGTAAAAATCACATTAAAATTATTAGCTACGTCTTTGTCTGCTACTTCTTTGTTATCAACCTTTATCGTGATGTCGTTTCTTATCTCAGTATTGTTTCCCTGAAGTTCAGATATAACCCCCACATAGCTTTCATTTTGTTAGCGGATTGATTAATTTTATTTTCATTGTATTTTTTTCGCTCCTGTTTTAATTTTTCATCATACAACATATTGAGTTTTTTGCTAATAGGTCTGAACCCCACATATTTCTTTGATAAATCATTGTATATCTGTGCCTGATTTTTTATTTCTAAAATTTCTGGTGATACCCAGTTAGAGTGTTTGTCACTTCTTTTAGACGTAAATCGCCTCAAGGGAAAACATAATTGAAAATAATAATTTATTGTCTCATAGAATACATTATATGCAGTATCAGGACAAGTTTCATCGAAAACATTCTGCCACGTTTCATTTCCCAGCAATTCAATAAAAGAAGTTATACTAACTTCATCAAAACAACGTCGATTACAAACACTTAATTTATTAGATTGTTTTATTTTTTCTTGTATAGGAAACTTCAGTATTTGAGAAGTATGATCAGATATGTTGCAATCATAATTCCTAACGCTAAAGGTGTCACATGATCTTACTAGGAAATTGTCCAAACAAGTACTCGAGAATGCGGTAACCCTTGTGGGAGAATCAATAGTTGGAACAAAGTCAAAAGAACCAATGACATCCAAAAATCTTAGTTTATTTTTACTCTCTGTTAAAAAGTTAATGTTAAAATCACCCCCAGTATTACCTTTGTTTGGCTGTGTACAGACAAAAAACTCAACAAGTCAAACAACAATTCCAAGAAAGTATTGAAGTCTCCCAAAGGAGGTCTATATATTACTCCGATAATTATTTTATTTTGTGATAATTCAATACAAGCAGCTTCCAAGATACCGTCAATGCAAAACCTATTTACGTCTAAAACTTCTACGTTTGATTTAAAATTCTTATTCAAATAAATAGCTACTCCCCCATGCCTTAACGTTTTACGACAATAATATGCTTTAAGTAAAAAATTGCGTATTTGAATTACCTCTAGCTGCCCCGAATTCTGCCAATGCTCTGTTAATAGTAAGAAATCACACTGAGTTTTCGCTAATACCACTTCCAATCTTGATACCTTATTCGCTATACATTGTACATTCTGATGCTGTATCTCAATATAACAGTCACTCTTATTTACGAAAAATCTCTGCACTATTCTGCACATCCGCACCCCTTGCTCCATCTTCCTTCCAATACGACAAAGACGACTCCATCTCATCCATAGCTGCACCACTCAAACATAGCAGCGATGTAGTAGTGACTGATGTAACAGCCGCAGTTTCCTGTACACTTGGTTTGGATACCGACACATGGCTCCTGTCAAAAACATAATCCAACAAACTTTCACAAACAACATTCTTTCCCAGTCCATTCAAATGTTGTCCATGGCGTGTGTAATGTTTCGGATAAAGCAAATTGTTTATGGCAAAAGTTGCCACATGTGTAAATTGTCTGGCCATGTTGTATAATCCCAAATTTATGTGTTCAATCAATCCATTTAATCTGTTATTATCGTAACGAAAAGGAATCGTACAGAGAATAACATTTGTGTGCACCGTATTCGCCATTATGTCCTGATAATGTCTCATGATCTCTGCAATATGGTCACTATCAAAGCACTGTGCGACATCATTTGAACCACATTGTAAGAACAAATAGTCGTTCTGTCCGAAATTCTTAATTTTTTTATCCAAATTAGAAACCACGTCACGAATGCGACCACCGGGTTTAATGAAACTCTGTACTTTAAATTTACTAGTGAGTTTATTTCTTAAAATTGTGTTATACTCCCTGCCGTGGCTATCACTCAGAATAAGTAGATTATGTGAAATGTCATCACTATTATCTTGAACGGCCTGATAAATAATTTTCTTATTCACATTTAGGTTAGTTCCAATATTCACCATTCGTTGACTTATTTCCTGTTCCGCCCCCAGATTAATATTCTCGGTAGGCGTAGGTAGACTTCTCTGCTTAATCACTTTTATAGTATTTTTTCGTTTCATATTTAAAATTTGCTTTTTTAATTTTCCATATAAAAGAGATACATTATGTAGTCTCTTTTCCAATTCGTTAATTTTATTAATAAGGCGGAAAGTTAATGATTTTTTCCTTTTTGTTTTCGGTCTTGAATTTTCAAAGTTGCACAATGTTTCTGTAGAACTGCAAAAATCGTCCTTCATCGTATCTCTCTCTTCCTCTAGGTAACTCGAGTTCACAGCGTCTTTCAATCTGTTTACTAACACTTGTTTTTGTCCTTTTTTGTTTAAACCCATCTTCTCTAAGTTTTTCTGCAACTCTTCTTTTTTCATTGAGGTTATTTTAATTTTATCGTTCATTTTAATCAAAGTTTAACACTTAAAATATCACACGAAAAAGATTTCAACTAGTGAACTTCAAAGGAGCTTCCTCTGTACAACTACCGGAAGAAGAACGAAATTTTTACGAATAATAAAACTTGTAAAAATACGTCAAAAACGACTGGAACTATTTTTCACCACATTCACATGCTATGCTACTAATAATACGCATCAATCAATTATATGAGTATACGTTTCCTCTTTCCTTATAACCATGGTTATATCCGCTATAAGGCACAACGTCACAAGTTTGCTTCTTCGGCGGCAAGTTTAACAAGTAAAATGCTTAATTACGTAATTACTTATTATTTAATAAAAATTAAGGTATTTGAATTTAAACATTAAGATATTTTTTAGTCTATTGTTACACAATATAAAATTATTTTAATAAATGTTTAAAATCATAAAGTAAATTACGATTACTAATAGATAACTAATAGATAGTTTTTTCTTAATTAACGGAAAATAATTTTTGTATGGAGAGAGGGAGATCGATGGAGATTTGGCGATCCCTGGTGTAGCCCATCAAACTTATTTATCGACCGATAGTAAATCGTTAGTATCTATGCATACACTTTCATGCTTATTAAGAACAAGACTAAACTATCGGCCGATAAAAAGTCTGTACTCTGCGGGGACCCTTACAGTTGTATTGCACAGTAGGAAATATTAGATGGTAAGGAGTTGCAGTTAAAAATCAATTCACCACATACAAGATATTTAAAATCTATACAGGGAATTTATTATTCTGATTGCATGTCGGTGCCGTTCCGAACATACGCTACATATGTAGTCTCGGAGCCAATTCATAATAATAAACCGTTTTGTCGTTTGATTGATTAACGAGCGACTATCACGAATCCGGATTGTGTGTATGTATGTATGTACATATGCACGATACACGGATCCGACATCAAGGGAGATGTCAAATGAAGAGTGCCTAATCGGCCGGAGAGCGAGAGAGTTTCCGGCAGTCGCAACCGGAAACTGTCGTTATCAGAGAGAGAGAGACTTTCTATATACTACCTCTCATCGACGTCATATTATAAATGGGCTGTTTGGACTTGCTCATGTTCGAATATTTCCGATTTGCGACGTGATCTAACGTATTATCTCCTTTATAATAAATCGGGGACACCCCCGATTTAGCTTCGTTTAGTAACGATTTCCACTTCCGCTCGAACGTCGTCCGATTTTATTAATGTTATTAATCAATTTATTCCAGAACAACTATACTAAAAACTGTCGAATATTGTTGTGCATTATATACTTATCTATCAAATCTATTTAGGCTGCAGTTGCAGACACATAAACACCACAGAGAGAATAGGAAAAAATTCTAACGTATTGGACCGACTAGGATCGTAAAAATCCTATAAAAAGATTTAAGTTTAACGGTGGAATTTTCTTTTCCGGTCGTCCAACAGCTCTCGAGACTGCGTCCCGTCCATTCAACAATAACAGCTATCCACCCGAGGACAACCAGAGAGATACCATACACACATACATACACGTTTACACGGAATGGAAACATATGCGTCTCGATTTCGATTGTTTATGCAGCAGTAACTAGACTTTATACGTGTAGTTTTTTTTTTTCGATGTGCCGTACAGAATTGAATGCGCTTCTCTGTTGTGTGTGTGTGTGTTTCGCTGCAGCATGCTAGAGAGATTCCGTGTAATTGGTAATGTCGTAATTCGCTTTTAAAATAGGAACGATTGTTCTCGACTGGGCCGGACAGAAATAGCCGTACTTAATAAATAAAATTAATGGAGAGCGTAGGGGATTTTATTGTTCTACACGCTATAGCGTTTTCATTCAGAGTTTGATGACTCAGATACGCATATGGATATATTAAAATAGATCTCCCGGTTAATGTCATCTCGCACCACCACATAAGAGGAATTCTCCACTCTATACTATCTTCCAACCGTTCGAACCTAATACTTTCCGTTACTACGTTATTGATGGCCGGCAGTATTCATTATCGCCGGCGGGCGTTAGCAGCGCAGTTTTGCGCGCGTTTTGGTTTCTTAAATGGAAAAACTTCTCCCTCGGCACGTATATTTATAAGGGAGAAAGAACAGTAACGTTGGGCGCCAACCGCGCGCTATTGGTTCCACATACAAAACGAGCGGAAAGAAATAGGTGATGTCAAGACTTATGGGATGTTCGATAAGATTCATTTCGGACCCTTCACCCCCTCTAATTCACCGTTTCGTCCGAAGTCGGGACCGGCCGTTGCCGCGAGGAGGTGTGTTTTTATAACCGGGTCCACTCCGGGTGTTCCGGTGGAACTTTCCGGAGCCGAGACCGGCCTGGCGATTTATTACAGTCGATGAAGTGAAATAAAGTACCTACAGCTACCACCTCTTCGTGCACACATACACACACATACTCGTACACATCGAATGCGCTCGTTTTATAAGAAAGATGCTGAATATCTAAGATATCAATTGTTTTATTATTATTATCGTCGAAAAGAATTAAACAAAATCGGTGAGGGAGGAATGGTAAGACGAGGTCGACTTGATGAACATCAACGCAGATGGTTTGTTGCAATTTATAAAAAAATTGAGGTTGATGGAAGAGAGTTCGGTAATAATCAGGTTGAATTAGATCGTAACGAAATCGATGCTGATTTCAAAGCATATGGAAGGTTCCTATGAATTTTTCCAATGTTTTATTTTTTTGACGATGACCTATGAGTTTGGTAAACATTTTGAAATCACGACTCATAATAATAATCTTCTTCTTTTTAAGTGAGGAAAATGCCTAAACGCACCATCAGGGACGAGACCCGTCCCCGGTGTGTGGGGCTCGCACCCACTAAAAAACCTCACTTTGTCAGGTGTAGAATCCATCCCGGAACCGCTGGTCGCATTACTTCAGGATGGCACCTCGTAGTTAGCCTCGATCGGCTGCCTCCATTGCTTGGGTCTCTCTCTTCTTCTCTTTCAGCACCTTCTCGACGAACGTGGCAATCTTCTGCCAGCGGTCGTGTCCGGACAGCATCGTTTGCACGACGTTATCCGGCGTTAGAGGTCCTACTTCGTCTTGTAGAGCGTCTCTGTAGTCACTCCACCTCTCGCATTCGAAGAAGGTGTGGTGAGCATCATCTTCCGCAGAGTCGTGATACTGACATGTCGCGTTCTCTGCTTTACCCATTCGAGCCAGGTATGCGTTGAAATACCCGTGTCCGCTGAAAAACTGGGTGAGGTAGTAGTTTACCTCGCCGTGGTCTCGGTTCATCCACTCCGTGATGTTGCGGATGAGTCTGGCCGTCCACCGTCCTCTCGTGTCGTTCTGCCAGCGCTCTTGCCAACGTTGTCGTGTGAGCGCTTTAGCGTCCGCTCTGGCTTGTCGTGAGCCGACATCTCGTCGTGTCTCGTAGACTCTCTTCTTTTCTAGAGCTAGTAGGTCTATCTATCTTCTATCTATCTATATTTATAATAATAATATTTATAATAATAATAATAATAATAATAATAATAATAATAATAATAATTCATTCGTTTCCTACAGGTCACACCCAAAAACAGGAAATGCTATCCATTAATTAAGATACATAAATATAGAAGAAGAAAAGAAAAAAGAAAGAATATTCACTGTAAAGCGCTTATGACATCTGAAATTATATTAAAGAAATCAACATGTACCTAAATCACATAGACGTGCAATACTATTATTAGGTGATTATACAGGGTGTTCCATTTCCTCCGCACAGACAGCAACTTTGTTTTTTTTTAAATACAAACCTATATTTTTTTATTTTGAATCTACATGAAAAATAAAAGGGACTTTATGCATAGTATTCATATGAACTATGTTTTTCTAGTAAATTTTAGTCAATTGTAATATCGCAAATTTTGTGGTTACGCTAATTAACAGAGGAGCTATTTTTAGATCAAATGTTAGGTAATAATGGTTCTTCAAAACACCATGTCAGAAACTGACTTACTGTATAAGGAGTGCCCAGAAAATGTCAAATTTGACGAAGAAAAATATGAATTATTAGATCTTATTTGTTTGGTAGAGAGCAATTTGTAGAATATATTCATGTGAGGACTGCTACGTTTTGCCCTTCTACTGGATTACCGCAAGGATCAAACCTTGGTTCTCTCCTGTTTCTTCTTTTTAATAACGATAATCTCCGTTAATTCAAATGGAACATCCTGTATATTATTAATCAATGAAACGCAGAATTATTCGACAGCTTTGCTATAGCATTCCCTATACCTAAGTTTTATATTTTAGGTAAAAAACGCAGTATTATAGTAAAAGGTGTGCAAAAAATAATCCAACAAGTTTGTAATAAGTTTTATTATCGTTAGGTTCTTATGTACAATGAATTTATCCATTTTACAGTAGTTCTTTGATTGACGTAGGTTTGTTTCTACAGAAACTGAAAGATCTGTGCATTACTATTTGTTGTTAAATCGAATTAAACGCGAATATTTTTTAGGCCATTCAGCAGGTAATTATTATAAACTTAATAAAAAATCCGAAAAAATAAGAGATTGTTTGAAGAAACGAATGTTGGACATCGTTCGTTTCTCAACAAACTCAATTTAACTAAAAAAATTGCATTTTTTTGTCAAATTAATTTCATATACTGCTAATAAACAATCGCCAAGATATTAATAATCGACACTAGTTTCAGCATGATGGTCCTTTGCATTTCACATAATTGGCAATCTTGTTTATGAATTTGATGTTTACTCTTCACAATAATTATTATTCCACAAACATGTTGCAATGAAAAAGGAAAACCTAATTCAAGCACATGAATTTGACGTTAACCACACGCCGTGAAAGGAAACGTTTTGTAAGTTCAATCCTGACACACAGACACGTGTTTCGAACTTATTAGTTCTCATCAGTGTGTGATACAAGAATATGAACCAACAAAACACAAATGTGTATGAGACGTGCATATCACTCTGCCGGTGAACGGTCAAAATTTTGTATCACACACTGACGAGAACTAATAAGTTCGAAACACGTGTCTGTGTGTCTGGATTGAACTTTCAAAACGTTTCCTTTTACGGCGTGTGGTTAACGTCAAATTCATGTGCTTGAATTAGGTTTTCCTTTTTCATTGCAACATGTTTGTATTTTCACCGTTCACCGGCAGAGTGATATGCACGTCTCGTACACATTTGTGTTTTGATTATTATTTCAGGTTAGGCAACATTAAATGGCCAGATATACAAGTAGATGATTATCCCAGCATAGCATAGCAAATTTGAAGAAATGTCTCATGAAAATTCCAAAATAGGATTATGTTACGCTGGGAAAACATCGCTGGATATTTCAAACAATCTCCTTAATTTCTTTGGGTTTTTATGAAGTTTAAGTCCAATTTACCTGGCTAATATCGTAAATGGCCGGGCATTGACGTTATGGTCCGTGGTGGGCGGACAATGTTGATAATGTTTGATGTGGTGTTCATGTTAACACCTTTGGCCGGTCATTGACGAAAATGGCCAAAATGGCAGAAGAATGTTGTTATAGGTATCATAACTATCATTAAAACTGTATAAGATATGTATATTTTTTATAATTTTTATTTATCAATTTTGTACTATCGAGGTGAGTAATAGGTGACAATACCCTTCAAATAACTTAAAAAGATATAAGATTTTTTTTAATAATCTAGAAAAACTTAAAATTAATCATCTTTATTTTGACATGAGAGTGATCCATGGCATTTTGAATTGCAAAATTTCTTATTTGCGCGACATGCACATTTTTTGGTGTCACATCCGCCGTTGCAGTGACAACGCTTGTAACCTTGATTTCCTAAAACACTATTTTCGGCTGCGGCTTCTCTAAGAGAAATTTCTTTGTTTTCTGCGGAATCGCTGAGGTTCTCTAGTAAAATAATTTTTTTTTTTTAATAATATCAAAATAATACTGTAATTTATATTTTCCGCCACTAAAATAAAAACTCACAAAGTTTATAAAGACCATCTTCTACATCACTCACAACAGCCAGCACATTACGGGGAGAACCACGAGCTCGGTCTACGTCCGGTATGGGTACTCGAACCGTAGTTTCAACTTGCACCTCGGAGAATTTTTGGTTAGATAGCTTCAGCATTTCGGCAGCTTGCTTATCTAAAGATTCTCTCGATCTTTTACGTTCATTAACAATGTTTTCCTGTCGTTCGCAATTGAGACGTTTGCCATCATTATTAACATTTTCACCAAACAGTAATACTGTAGAGCACTGGCCACAAACTATTCTGTTTTCGTACCCTACAACAAAAATTAAATAGATTTTTTTGGCAGAGAATCTGCATATTTGAGATTCATTAAAAGCATTAAATGAGCTCACTGTATTTAGTCAACTGTCCAGCATCTGCTGTCACATTGTCAACTTCTAGTTCAACTCTACTTTCTTCTATTTCTATATGCAAATTAGGCTTCTCGAGATCATTAGATTCTCCTTCCATTTCTTTTAGCAAATGTTCAACATCTTCTTCAGTAACCAAACGGTTGATTTCACCATGTGGTACGCAGGCGGAAGCTAGTCCTATTTTAGCTCTACATCCGAACATTGTCTCATACGGAGATCTTCGAATTCCTTATGGACGAATATATATGTAATTGGAAATTGAAATTTTTCAAATTATGCAGCGTTGCATAAAACACAGTTAACAGAATGTAATGCACGATTTTTCTTGAACTGCATAAATTTAATCACTGCAGGCCAGTCTTTAGTTTTATTTTCCTCCATCCACGCCCCCAACATGTCTTCAATATCTCTATTGGCACGCTCAACCGAACCTTGACTTTGGCTGTGCCTAGGTTTCCCATACACAATTTTTACCTCTGGCCACATCGCATGTAGTTCTACTAGAACCGAATTCACGAACTGTCGACCGTTGTCAGATTGGAGAATTCAAGGTGCTCCAAACGTAGTATATATCTCTAACATATGAAATGCAATTTATTCTGCTCTTTTGGTTTTCATAGGCTTTGTCGTGTATTGAGGTGCACGAATGGTAATTATTAATACAAAAGGTGTATAGTAAATTGTTTATTCACTTATCCTATCTCTAACTACTGTATTCTCTATATATCGTGTATGTACATTCCGCGCATGTCTATGTGAGCATGTACATATGTAACACCTTCCTCCTCGCTATAGGTTCAATCGGGTCGGGGGTCTTCGGTTCCTGGTTGAACGCCGAAGCGTTGGCACAGCCATTGATGTCTCTGGAGTGGTTGTAGTCTCAATCTCCGGTCGGGTAACTGTTTCTACGTCTGGTGCCCCGTCCACTGGTTCTGGTGCAGGGTGTACTCCTTTGCCATTCGGGTCATTCCGGTTTGTCTCCACTTCAGGTATAGCTAGGCTGGTACTGGGATTAGGTCCTGCGTACTCGGTTTTTCTTACTTGATCAACATGTCTTCGATGACTTTGACCATCAACTTGTACCTTGTAGTGTAATCGTCCGAATCTGTCTATTACCGTTCCTGCTTTCCATTTGCATTCTTTATTATCGTAGAATCGAACCATAACTCGGTCGCCTATCCCTAACTGACGTTCATTTGTAGATAAAGGTAACTGCTCATTTTTCTCTTCATGTAAATTCCTTTTAACCAAGTCTAGTACTGTTCTATATGGTCCTTTTAAAAGCATCTCAGCTGGGCTCTCTCCTGTTGTTGTATTTGGAACTTTCCTGTTTTGCATGAGAAATCTACATAGTTTCAGATCTATATCTCCTCCTTCTGAAGTCATAGCTCGCAAACTTCGTTTTAAGGTTTGAACGTAGCGTTCGGCTTGACCATTAGTTGCTGGATGGTACGGCGCTATGAATTTATGTATGATACCATTAGACTTCATGAATATTTCAAATTCGTGTGATCTAAATGCTGGTCCGTTGTCGCTGACTAACGATACTGGTAATCCAAATCGGGTAAATGTTTCTCGTAATTTTGCAATCGTGATTTTGCTGGACATTGAGGTTGTCGGTATCACTTCAAGATATTTGGTGTAAGCGTCAACAATAATTAGAAAATAACGTTCTTGAAATGGTCCAGCGTAATCTACATGTATTCTATGCCATGGTGTCTTCGGATACTCCCAAGGATGAGTAGGTGTAACTATTCTCGGATCATTCCTGTTAAATTGACAATGTCGGCACTGTTTCACCACTTTTTCAATATCGTTGTCGATTCTTCTCCGCCATACGTACGATCTCGCTAGGTTCTTCATTCTAACAATTCCAGTATGGGCGGTATGTAATTCTTCTAATATTCGCTCTCTTAAAGTTCTTGGTATGGCTACTCGTATACCATTAAATAAACATCCGTCTTGTAGAGTAAATTGCGTTAATGTTTGATCTGTAGTTTGTAATTCTCCTTGAATTTCATTTATAATTTTCGTTAGTTCTGTATCTTTCCTTGTTTCTTTTCTAATTTCATTCCTCGTTACCGGTAATATTTGTATTTGACTAAGGTAATACGTAGCTTCCTCATCTGGTGCCTCTGTTTTGGTGTTTTGTAAAGCAAATCGTGATAAATAATCGGCATTTGCATGATCCTTCGTATTTCTGTATATGATCTCGTATTTAAATCCCGCCATGAAACTTGCATAATGTAGTAATCGTATTGCTGATGTCGCCGGTAAATCCTTTTCAGGTCTTAATATTCTCGTGAGAGGTTTATGGTCTGTCACTAAGATGATTTCTCTACCGTAGCAGTAATGAAAGAATTTTTTAAGTCCCCACACAATAGCTGTCGACTCCTTATCAATTTGACTGTAGTTCTTTTCTGAGTCGGTCAAAGATCTTGACGCAAATGCTATGGGTCGCTCAGTCTTGTCTGGCCGTACGTGTGAAATGACTGCTCCTAAACCTGTTGGTGATGCGTCTGTCGCTAATATTAATGGCAATTCAGGCGTATGAGGAATTAGTACCTTGTTGCTGCTAATTTCTTTCTTCAGTTCTGTAAACCTCTCTTCGCATTCTGAATTCCATATAAATGGTATATCTTTCCGTAGTAATCGGTTGATTGGATTTAATTTGGATGCCAAATTTGGTAAAAATTTCTGATAGTAGTTCACCAGTCCCAAAAATGTTCTTACGTCATTGACATTCTTTGGTCTGGAACAATTCACTATGGCTTCTACCTTATCCGGAAGTGGATGTAGTCCATCTTTATCGATCTTGTGACCTAAGTATGTAATCGAGTTGACGAAAAATTGGCACTTCTCTTTGTTTAAGTGTAAATTATTTTCCTTTAACCGGTTGAACACTGCTTCCAGGTTGTATAACAACTCTTCATAAGTGGACCCTTGAACCATGATGTCATCAAAAAAGCATGCAACTCCTTTGATGTCTACCAGCAATTGATCCATGAATCGTTGCCATAAGTTTGGCGCTATTTTTGTTCCAAACATTAATCTCTTCACCTTGTATGTACCTTTATGCGTACTGATAGCTTGTAACATGGCGCTTTCATCATCAACTGGCATATGTAGATATGCTTGGTTTATATCAAGCGTGCAGAAATATCTTCCACCGCTCATTTCCGCGAACAGGTCTTCAACTCTCGGTATAGGATACTTGTCATCCTTTAAAAATTTGTTTACTGTAGCCTTGTAATCGGCACATAAACGTATTTCACCGTTTTTCTTAACTACAGGTACTATTGGGCTTCCCCAACTTGAATATGTAATTTTCTCTATTATGTCGAGTTTCTCTAATCTTTCTAATTCTGCTTCTATTTTGTCTTTTAATGAGTATGGAACTGGCCTGGGCCGCATGAACATCGGTGGACACTCCGTAGTTTGTAATTTGCATTCTCTTTTAGGTATCTTCCCTAATTCATTTGTAAACAAAAAAATCGAATTTAATTAATAAATTCTGCATTTTTGATTTGTAATCATCTTCACTTCCAGTGGTTAATTTATGTAGTTGACTCCAGTTTATTTTAATTTTAGTTAACCAGTCTCGACCTAATATAGTGTCCATATTACCATGTAATATGTAAATGTCACCATCAGTAGTTTGATCTTCATACTTGATCTTAACTCTGCTTTTTCCCGCAGGCTTAATAACTTCACCCGTATAAGTGCTCCTGTATCTACCTCCATCTCACATTTCTTATCTTCAATTTGTACTTCAACTATGTATTTATCGCATTTTTTTTTGTTTATTTGATTTATGGAGTTAATGGTGTAAGTAACTGTCTCATCCGTATGATCTTCTGAAATTTCTTCCAACTGATTTTGCTTTCCTCTTTTTGTTTTAAAACAAACGTATTTTACATGACCAGATTTCCCACAGGTTTCGCATTGTAAATTCTTAGCTTTGCATTCATTCGCTTCGTGGTTATTCTTTCCGCACTTAAAACATTTAAACTTCGCGCTACTTGGCTTCGTATGTGATGTTTTCTGCTTAATATCTTGCTTTTGAACTGTATTTTTGTTTTTGTTAATAGCATTAACTTGTAACGGATTTTGAATTTCTTTACTTTCTTGTTTCGACGATTCAATTGCTAAAGCTAACTTTACACGGCTTCTTCGAAAGTAATATTCGTACTTTGTTGCAATAACCGTACTCGTATCTCATTGTCACGAACTCCTTTAATAAATTGCGATCTGAGATGTGTATTTAATCTTAGGCTTTTTACAGTTTTCGCAAAAGAAATTACAATTTTTTGTTAATTTTTTCAATTCTGCTTGGAAATTCGCAATACTTTCGCCTTCATGCTGTAATCTTACTGAAAATTTATGTTGTTCCGCAATTTCGCTTGGTTTAGGCGATATGTGTATACGTAATAGGTCAATTAGTTCACCGTATTTCTTTTCTTTTGGAAGATTAGGTGCTGTAAGATTAGATAGAACTTGATAGTGTTTTGGTCCCAGGCAACTAATCAAGATTTGAACGCATCTTTTATCATTTTCATCTGTATTATCGTTTAAATTTCGCAATTCTAAGTAATTTTCTAATCTCTGTACGTATGAATCAAATGTTTCATTGGCTTCATCAAATTGTTGTAAATGTATGCCCCTAAGATCAGCTTGATTTGTATTTTGTTTATCAATTACTTTACTTTGCATAGATTGTAGTTGTTGTAATACATTAGCTATTTGTGTTTATGCTTCTTCCATTTTGTATTTAAAATAGGATTTTTTTTTATGTGGGAAAACAGAATTGCCTAGAGGGCTGTCAAGGCGTTGGTTATAGAGGCCCCTGAACGACGGGTATAATTAAGAGGATCACTCGGGATTGTAATTTTTTGTAAATTTGTATGTGAGTAATTATGCATGTATTTGCGTAAATGTCATTGAAAAATATGTAAGTACTTTCTCACTCACCCCTAACCTCGCTAGTTTTCCGTGTTGTCCAATTGCACTTGAATTAGGTATTTTATTCACCTTTTTTCTCGTCGCCACTTTTGTCGTGTATTGAGGTGCACGAATGGTAATTATTAATACAAAAGGTGTATAGTAAATTGTTTATTCACTTATCCTATCTCTAACTACTGTATTCTCTATATATCGTGTATGTACATTCCGCGCATGTCTATGTGAGCATGTACATATGTAACAGGCTTCAGTAACAGAAACTTGGTTACATGATCTTGGTACACCATAACAAACCGATAATCGTTGTAGCTTTGCGATTGCATGTCAATTAAATCAACCTGGGCACGTGAATTAAAATTAGAATGGAGAATGGGTCTCGAAACTATGCCCTTTTTTGGAGTGTTACACTTTTTTTGGCATTGAGTACAAAGTCTTAGATGTATCATTATTGTTTCCTTTGTAATGTTACAATAGAGTTTACTGATTTCAGAAACCATCCGATTTCTTCCACCATGTCCGATAGCCAAGTGAGCGTTATGGATAATGTCGAAAAGTTCTCCACTCGTAACGTAGTCCAATACCTGACATTCTGTAGTTTCAGCAACAGGTTTAATTAGACGGTCTCTTTTCAGTCACTTTTCGATCAATTATATCAGCATTGTAGATTGGTACATTAAAATCATTCTTAATTGAAGAGTAGTACAGTATACCTAGTTTATAAGCAACAATATCAACAATATAAAAGTCTTTAGATTCGCACTTCCGTAGATGATAGTACAATATTAACAGCTATCAGTACTCTACTTTCTCTTGTAAAACCGGTCTCCTCTAAATTTCTGTCACATCGGTGTTTGGTATAAATTCACTATTAGATGTACCACTAGTTAACTATGTTTCCGTGAGACATAAGATATCAATATCACGATGGTATTGAATTTAGAATTCAAGCCTCTAACATTTTGATACGAACAATAGATGGTGTTGTTACTGATTTTGGGTTGACTAGAATGTTTGTCGCAATTAATACGTGTAGCAATATTCGTAATTCATCCAGAATTACACAAAAATCAATATTCCATTCACACATATTCACAAGCACTCTCGAGTGGACCCTTCAGCAATATTACAATCAATACATTTTCGATGTAAATTTATAACAGTAAGAGTCGGGAGTCCTTGACAATTTATGGATGACAGATTTTTCACTATACACAATACCAGGCTCTCTTCTCTATATACGAATGTATGTATGTGCCATTATAGGAAACTGGAGGGTGATGTCCAGTTGGACTTCCCCTTTTAATCCACGGCGTACAGAGGAGTATCAGGGGTGGTGTAGAATTCATTACATTACTGAGACAGCGGGGGACATAGTGGACTCTCGAGTACCTGTTCATCTATAATGCAAGTCGATGCACACATCCCCGAGTCCGATACGTATTTGCGCTCTCTCACTTTGAAGAATTCAATCTAATGCGTAAACTAGAATAACCATCATTATCTAGTGATTGCGCGATCGGAGGACGGAATTAGGAATAACGTGCGGATCTGTCCGAAAGCTAATCCGTGCATACATCGTCCATCCGCATTATTCGAACATTAGACGCGGCGGACGTAACACAGCAACAATTCAGGTACACGAAAACAATAAATTAATTAACCCGGCCAAGCGAAACGCTTCCAGATAGATAGAGATCAAGATCCGAACTCTGTCGGTAATTACTTGTATAGCTCTCTCACATCCACATGCACATACTAATACATACGCAGATATATATATAACCGACAAGTAACTCGCACAGTCCTCTCTACTAACTCTAACCAACCTACCCGACCAAACAACTAACTAACTGAAGAGAGAGGATAATAGATACAACTGTGTGTGAAGCATTGTTATTTGAGGATCACGATTTATGATTTTTCTACAATCCGGGACAGATTATCTTGTATGCCGATATCGTGCTAGGAAACAATAGAGTAGAACTGGCGAACATCGAAAGCTATCTGTTTATCGTTTCTTCTTCTGGGTGGATGTGGAAATCGCCTGTATACTTAACTTATCAATGGAACGCAACGAATTTTACACGGACGATGCGCAAATTATGGTCTTCCGGCGTTGCGCTGCTTATTCTAGCGAAAGGAGAAGAATCAAAATTACACGATTATAACGTCAAGTTTAGGAGTGTATAAAATCAAGTTAAAAAATCTTGATGGTTTGATTGGACGGAAGTGGAGGAAATTAGACTTAAGATACTGGAGAAATAATAATAAGTTATTTCATTTGATATTTTGTTAAGCTTTATTTAAGTGTTCCGATCGATGACATCTTCTAGATTATCACTGAATTAATCAAAATAGGTGAAGGTAGATGGATAAGAGTGCGTATTAATATACCTAGAATGTCTTGCATTCAATAATAGTTCTAACTGTATAACAGTTTTACAGTGCATAACATTAATTACAACGATGGAGTAGCCCGAGTAAAATTCAATACAAAAATTTTCGAAAAGGTTTAGATCAGCAAAAATATTGGTCGCTGGGTTAACTGGTCGGTGGGTGGACAAGCTGATCGGTGGACAAACAGGTTGGTGGGCTACTGGTCCAAACCCTTCGAGTTTGGCGGACTAGCTAGTTAACCTAATACCACACGTTAACAACCAAACTAATTCTATGGGTTATAATTAAAAACTCTTTTAGAAAATATTTTATAAAACGGATGGATGGTAAACTTGCTTTTGACAATGATTTTAACTTGAAAGACATCGATAAAATATTACGTAAGTAGTGCAAGGAATCCCTACAATTCCATCACACTGAAATCCAAAAACAATTTTACAACGATTCGACATGCAGTCAGCCTGTAAATTAATCAATAATATTAAATTGAATCATTTCGACATTTTGGGTGATTCTATATATTATTCCAAATGTCACTGTAAATATATTTATCATTGGGTTTCCATCAGCGCCTCTAAATCCGCGGTCATCAGATTTTCTAGTAAGAGCAATCCATTTCCAACCAACATCTCTGTGGGTGATGAGAAGCTTTCCTGATCACTAGATGTTAGGTTTCACTCTTGATATGCGTCTCATCTTCACACTCCTATTAGATATCTACGTGCGAGATCTATCTTGTATCCGCTCCTCTACTGGAAGAGTTGTTTGAATTTAAAACTCAAATTATTCATTATCATGGTCCAACACCTCAATTTTAATCTTACACTCAGAGACTCGACGTGCTTCAGAACCGTGCCCTGCGACTTCATGGTTTGTGTCCAGCTTACAAATCCATAGAGATTCGGACATCCCAACTATGTGCAATTACGTGAGGACGCCGGCCAGATCCATCTTCGAGAGGGCCGATCGGTTCGAGAACTCGCTCATCCAGCATCTTGCGGAGCTGGATCGTGACTGGTATCCAGGCTGCTAAGTTACGACCCAGTCACCACCTCCGCAGCTCAATAAATTTCTCAAGGCCCGCGGTGAGACCGAATCGCTCCCAGTAGAGATTTGGAAGGTGATGGATGTTTCATCCGGTCTTATGGAGAAATGAGGACCTTCTTTCTTGTAACTGTCAATATATTATTATTTATTGCAATCAAGTACACGTGGATAGTTCTAAAATATCTAATAAATTATACATTAGTAAAACGTGAGATAATCTAAAAACAAAAATTATTTGAAACATTTGAATCATGTTTTAGTAACTCTTCATAATCTTTATACAAGGAAGCGCTAGATCTGCAGCTTACAGACTCATGCACAGTCAGGCACCGATAAGTAAATCGCACGGTGCAGAACATCAAAAACTACTAGATGAACTCAAGGCGGGGCCCCTAACGGGGACGCCAAGCGACGCTATGGTTCAGAAATTTAAGGTTATAATACCAGATAAGAAGGACTGGAAATACGGCTCCCCCAGTAAGAGCGGACTCAAGCTGGTATACCGACGGCTCTAAAACGGACCACGGCGTAGGAGCTGGCATTTATAGAAAGAAGCCGTACAAGGCCCTTTCATTGAGCTTTAGCAAGAACTCGACAATTTTCCAGGCTGAGGTTGCTGCGATTCACCACTGTGTCAAAGAAGTAGACAGTTGGGCCGAACCAGGAAAAAGCGTCTCTGTGGCTGTCAGATTTACTCTGACAGCCACAGAGCACACAAGCAGCACTTAAAGCGATTAGTTCCGCAAGTGCTGACTCAAAGCTGGTTTGAGACTGCGTAAGAGCCCTAAATGAGGTGGGCACCCTAAGGAAAATAACTTTGGCCTGGGTCCCCAGCCACACGGGAGTGAAGGGAAACGAGGCGGCCCATGAGCTGGCCAGACGAGGTTCGTCAAGGCCTTTCATAGGAGCGGCCCCTTCCTTCGGCATAACCAAATCACAAATTAAGAGGTCCATCTACGAATGGTCACAAAACAAGTCCAAGGAATGGTGGGAAAGATCGCCAGGACAAAGATAGGCTAAGGAGTTCCTAAGGGAACAGAGGCCTAAGTTTACTGAAGACCTACTGAGTAAAGACAGGAAGACTGTCAAAGTGATAGTAAGTCTGATGACCGGTCATTGCAGACTGAATAGGCATATGTTTAACATAGGACTGGCAGAACATGCTCTCTGCAGATTCTGTCAAGAGGAAGAAGAAATCCTAGTTCATGTTTTGTGCCACTGTGACGGCCTAGCGAGGACGAGGTGTCTAGTAATGGGGGTAGAGAACCCCACAGCCAACGGCTACACAAAAGAGCCGCTTTCAAAAATGATAAGTTGTAACGATGTTCTCAACTATTTTCGTCACTGTGTCCAATGTGTCGGTGAAACTCGTGCTTGTTGACGGTAGATGTCCCTACGATGCTTTTAAATCATCTTGAGGCCAACTTCAAGCGTGTGGATAAGGTGACATTTGACGTTGAGACAACATTATTTATTTTAAACACTTCAGGTAGCAAAATAAAGTCGGAGAATTATAAGTCCAGGTAATTAAAATATTTACAATGGTTTTATTAACAAACATAGAAATGATTTAGTACAGTTTACAGGAATGGAACATATGAAAACAAATGTATCGTTAAACATGATAGAGATAATACAATATAGCACAACATATTATTGTAATCGAAAGCTTCTAAACAACAAACTAACAGGAAATAACTTTGTAAAGAACGGCACGGTTGGTATAACATATGTACAGGAAAAATAACATAAATATTTCTAACGGAACACTGATAATTTCAGGAAAACGGAAGCATAATATGTACAAAATGATGTGTCCGCATAATGTAACATAAAATGCTGCTTGTATTGGTGATTAACAACTTAAGTATGGTACGGTTCATAAAATGTAAAAGACATGGAGAGTAACAAAAGTATTTTCTAACGGAACACTGACAACTTCAGGAAAACGGAAGCATAACATGCACAAAACGGTGTGTCCGGATAATGTAACATAAAATGCTGGTTGTGTCAGTGATTAACGACTTACGAAGTCCTTTTGGAAAAGAGTATGCGTTACAAGTGTCGTGTGTCTTGGTACGTCGGGGCTATCAGAGAGACTCTTCTGCGACGGCTGGCAGAGGCGGCTATGTCCTCTGATAAACAAACGGCTACAGCGGCGGATGAGGGCCTTCCAAGTCCTGATGACGGCTGTGGCAACGGCAACGGTCTGGTCCTTGGCTGGCAATGGTCCTGGAGTCCTTCATCCTACTGGCTGTCCACGTCTGGTCCACCTTCGGGGGTTTCTTCGAGTTCATGAGAGAACTCGCTTCTTCGAGTTCATGGGAGAACTGCTTCTTCGAGTTCATGGGAGAACTGCCTTATCTTGGCAATGCATGGCTCTTAAATATTGCTGAGGATACCCTCTCTTCGCCGCGGGGATACCCTCTCCATGCCGCGGGGCATGCGCGGAACGTTATTCAAATTGTACACTCTTCTCCAAAAGTCGTGAATACAGGCATGTTCAAAAGTAACTGTTCGGACTCTAATTCCGGAAAATAAAACTTAAAATTTCTACTAATTAGCTGAACGTAATTACAAAAATTGAAATTTAGTTTTATCATATGTAACGGTTCGTTACAAAGTCTGATTAAGAAGGTGAAACTAAAGAGCGTTCTCTAAGGTAAAGGGGATCACAATAGACCTGTAAAGCTCGCGGTGAAACAGGCTCGCATGCCACCCCACTCCTAACCTAACTCTTCATAATATATCTCATTTCAAACGGAAGGATGGAGACCAAATTCTGAGCAGACCCCCAGCCCAAACGACAATCTGAAATAGGTATTAAAAAAAGCTAAAAAAAAAATCAATTTGCACTGCAAAATGGGAAAAATTTATGTAATAATAGAGAACCCATGTACTTTGTAATTATTCTTTAAATTTAAAGATAATCATGAGAAAAGGCCATTTCTTTTTTACCCAGACGAAAAAATGTATTTTTTCACCTAGAAATCGGGGAAAAAAGAAGCACGATTACAGCGCTCTCTCAAAACGCGGCGTTTACGTGAACTATAGCATGTGACGTATGAAGCCATGTTTCGGACGATTTCTTTTTACTACAAGCACACAATTCAAGGCATATAGTTAGCACTTATTTAGTTCCATACATAGAACCATAGAATAAGATTGGAATGAATACGAGTCTTACTTTTTCTTAGAAAATTTAAACAAAGTAGGTACCTACCTACTTATACATTTACTCAATTATGGTTGAGCACAGACCTATGTTGATTTTTTTATTTTATATATTTTTTTTTCATGTCACTTCACTAACAGCAACAACCGCATCTAGTATGGTAGTTTAGAAAAAAGCTGTCATTGTAAGCATTTGCATCAAGTAAGTAAACATCTACATAATTATTTACGTTGTAAAATTTAGGAACCTTATTAGCTAACAAATTTAATGTAAGCTTAGCAAAGTAACGAGTGCTACTGATATAATATTATTATTCCACACTTTAATTTAAGGAATTTAGTTACCGAACTGCTTTATTCGCCGAAGTTCAGAGGCATGTGCATTGTTCTCAAAGAACACCATCGGTGTTTCCGAGTCAACCTTGAAGATTCCGGCTATCTGCTCTGAAGAACTCCATAGTTCCTTGTTTAATTAGCACAATAAATAATCTAATAAGAGGTAATAAATGTGAAAAACAAAATTAATACAACGATAAAGCTTTTTCCAATTTTTTAAAGACAAAAATATTCTTTAATCTCATAACTCTCGTAAGACAAATGCACTTTTTACCATATCATTCACCATGTTGTTTTGGTTTAGTGGTTTTCTACGTCACGCAGAGCTCAACCAATCAGCTTGCGTTTGGGTCACGTGACTTTCTCGGGCATCTTTCAACTCAAAAAAAATCTCAAAAACCACAAGTCTTTGAAAAAAAATAATTTCTGTTTCATTTACCGGCGATCTCAATCCTTTATAAAATGTTTAATTCCTGTTAATTTTTGCGAAATCTAGGTTGTCTATTATAAATAAATCTCTAAACATAAATGGGATATAAATATTGTTAAAATATTTTTTTGACAATTGATAGTAAAAACGAAATGTTGCACGATGTGATTTGGGCTTGTTTTCAGCCAACAGGAAGTAATTGTAATTTGGGTCTGTTCAGAATTTTGATGTTATATTAGTGTATACGCCAATAAATGTCAAGCTTGACATTTCGCTTCCACCACAGGACGTCATCATTTTGACTTCATCCTTCTCAAACCTACATCGTCTATATATATTTCTTTTCTTTTTCTTACGATTGGAGTCAATCCACATCAAGCGAGGTAGAAACAGCATACGGCATACATTTTGATATTTCCACAAGGGGAGCTTCGCATAAACACATCGAATACTAATAACAGCATCGACGATACGGTAATAATGAAGTGATGATCGTTACACGTCAGACCTGTCAAAAGCGAACAAATATTGACACACAGAACATGAGCTAGAGCAAAGCGAGAAAGGGCGCAGTATATACGATGAGATGACGTTGATATGTACAAAAGGGGGAGATTCATAAAATAAATTCATTCGGTGGTAGTCGAGACGGCATCGAATCGCCGCTTATAACTGCGACACTGGTATAAGAGGTTATTGAAGTTAAACTATTTAATTTCAGCTTTAGGGGATGTACGTGTGTATGTGTACGTTAGGAGAGTGGAGTACTTGTCCCGCGGGACGCAGGGCCATATTTCATTAAACACTTGCGCGGGCTATAATGTGCGTCTATACGCGTATGAAAAGTGGGGGAGAGCTCGCACGCTAACGCGAATTATACAAAGCGTCAAATAATCGTCACACCTACGACAAAAAAGAATCTAAATTGAATCCGGCGATTGTGCCATTATGAAAAGGGAGCTTACGACCCTCGCGTCTCGCTAATGCGTATACAGGACAAGAATTGTGTTGAATTTACGATTGAGTGCGATTTATTTAGTCGTAAAAAGGGACATACTGTATATATGATTATTTTATTACGATTAGAATTATTAATGCGAAATTTTTTTTGAAACAACGTCAATCCTACGCTTATTGTTACATAGTGAGTTTGAGACTCGAAATTACCAGAGAGAGACAAAGAGAGAGATATTGTGGAATATTATATTCAATGGAATAGGGAATAAACTTGTCGTCGTACGATTCAATTGTTCCTCGTTAACCCTACACCAGGCACACAATCGTATAGTCGATGGTATCGGGTACAGTTGACGTTGTACGAACAAAGAAGTAACGCTACTGGGATATTGTGCCGTATACATTTACTGACATTACAGTTCATGCATATTTGATATATTTACGTGACAAATTACGCGGTTCCCCTTTCGTCTTATGCTGCATATGATCTCTTGGATTTTAGAGACGTAATGTATGGATGTACACTCGACACGAAATAGAATTCCTACAATATACAGTGTGTCCAACTTCGTTAGTTTAAATAGACCAAAAACAAATTTCTTTCTCCTTAATCCAAGTACTGCGCTTTAGAGATGCTTTATTTGTATAAAAATAAGTGAACACAAAAATTAAAACTTTATTCATAAATAAACTATTAAAGAAAAGCTTATAATAAAAAGGAAATAAAAATAACTCTTTATGGTAATCTGCAAAACATTTATCATGCAGTTGTACGTTGTAAGTTTTACAAGCTTTAGTTGTTTTGCTTTTACAAATTGCACATCCGAGTCTATTTTGTCCTGTGATAATGACATGCATGCCATTAGCAAAATTATTACGTTCAACAAGAGCCTTTTTTCTTCCCGGTTTTTCACTGATCTTACCAAATTTTGTCAAAAGTACTCTTGCAATTTCTCTTCTAAACTGTAAGTTGTCTTTGGTAGATCCAAATTGTCTAGCAAGTAAATAGGCGTTGGTAGTACAGACGTCAATCAACCAATAAACAATCGGTGTGTACCATTTTTTTTTCTAGTCTAGTTGGTCGACACCTCCCATGAATTTATTCTAGTATTTTATTGCGTTGCGTTGATTTATCTCTTTTGCAGAGTACCTCTGACATTTTTGTACTGGGTTCATTCTGTACACGTTTGACATTGTTGTGACAACACTGTTATCTTTCCAACGTGCACAAACAATTTTATTCTTACTGTCTTTTGCGCAGTTCATCTTCCCTCGATTCCGTTCTTTCAGTTCTTTTGATTCTGTCAGAAGACACTTATTTTTTTTATTTTATTTTTTAATGTGTGGTGGGTGCTTAGTTGCAGTGACTCCGTAAGCTGTATTACTTGTCTGGCTATCACTGCAACTCTTGCGGTGTAGTTTTAGTGTGTGTAAGTTGTGTTTAAATGGCTTTGTGACAGCATCATATCGCCTTTTATGATGCCGCGCTGTTAATCACTTTGCTCCCAACAGCGATCCGGGATTAAACTCTCTGAAAAAATGTCACCGTCCCTGCAGAGAATTGAACCCCGGCACCTATCGTCCTCTCACAACAATAGTCAGCCGCCTAACCACTGCGGCCATCGACCCGTCTGTTCGGTTTTCGCGAACTGTTCCTGTACCTCTAAAGCCTTTTCTGTCAAGCTTCGGATTAGTGTTGCCGATGTGAAAAAGTTATCAAAAAATAGAGAAAACTTCTTCCCGAAATAATGTTCAAAAGTATTTGCTAATTTTTGCAAGGAAGCAACATTTAGGTATTTAATGAACATTAGAAAAGTAAGGTTTTCAAGTTTAGCGTTATCAAGGAAGGTTGGCAGTCTTATTTCTTGTTGACTTTTTTTCTTTCCCCTTTCACTACTTCATTTCTGTTTTTCTTCTAATTTCTTTTGCTTTCTGCTTCTTTCCTATCCTTTATCTCTTTCGAGGGACTAGAAGTAATAATATATGGCATTCTTTCTATATTCTTGTCTCTTTCGGTTCCGGTGAGTCATAATAAAATAGGTATTCCCTGATAGTACTGTTTGAGTCTCTTATTTTTTGAATTAGTTGAAAAGTTTCACTGCTAAAAGATGTTTCTGAAATATTGTATCGTTATTCAGCAGTGTAGTGTTAGTTCTGCAAACGGTAAAGAATTTCCTGAAATATGTTTTTTTATAATTCCATCTGTCTCTACTAAGATGGTTAAACTGGCAATGTCAATCTTTCAATTTCACATTATTTTCATCTGTATTATTCAAGACATCTATGTTAGAAATTTCAACATCTGCCGCCTCTACTATCTCTATCCTTATTTCCTTATCATTCTTGTTATTTAATACCGTGCTCTTTCCAGTTTCATCAAGTTTGGGTGCAAGCACCTTTTTATTTTGGGGGCACAGCTGAACACTTGTCTCATCCCCATTCAAACTACGTTCAGGAGAACGGAGAATAGTGTCGTAACATTTTTCTTTTAGGAAACAATTAATATCTTGAAATCATTTTCTGATATCTGATTCACTTATCTTGGATGATGCTGATGTTATAGCTTTAGATTTTCTCTCAGTCAATTCAGGATAGTAGGTATGGGAGCACCTTGGGCACAACCCACCACTCCTACCTTTCGCCAGCTAGTGGGCTAGTGGATATAAACAAGAAGCCGTTCTGTACCTGATAACTGTTCGATAAGATCAGGTACTGAACGACTTTAATCAGGTATGGAACAGCTTTTATCAGGTATGGAACAGCTTTTATCAGGTACTGAACGGCTTCTTGTTTATATCCACTAGCCCACTAGCTGTCGGAAGGTAGGAGTGGTGGGGGGTGCCCAAAGTGCTCCCATACCTACTCAGGATGTCTCTTAAGAAATGCTTTATACCAACCATCACCAGGGTAATTATTGGTGAATAGATTTTCACAGGGCTGCTTAACTTTTTCTGGCAATCTATTATCCAGTCTGCCAAGTCTTTTTCTTTGGCGGTGTTGAGAATTGGAGGTGGTCCAACAAACTTACTGGAAAATCTAAGCTGAAGTGTGGACCTCGAGATATTGGGATATTTTTGGCAGACTTGTTCTAAATCGAACCCCTCTTTCGACCTCTTCGATAGCTTTTAAAAATTCACATTCTATCCATTTTCTAGCATATTTCCCTTTTTCTACTGTTTTCGGCATTCTGTAATAAATATATTGATGATCTAAAATTGTTAATTTATAGCGAAAGTAAAGAAGAAGAATTAGTGAAAGCTATCAACGAATGAATAAAAAAGATATGGCATAATTATTGCCTTGTCTTTTGACTAGTAATTGGCCACGACTCTATATGTTGAGGTTTTTGCACACTTTTATTTAAATAGAGGAAATACACACAAACAGGAATCCAACATTATGTGAAAATACAGTAATTGGCATCTAGAGCTTATGTTTCTTCAAAATCCGCAACATTTAATGCATTTCTACTCGTTTCATTCGCGATGTTAAGATCAATTAACACGTGTTATTATTATTATGACATCCTCTATGATTAAGTATCCTGAAACATCTACAAACCCCTCTCATCTGTTGATGATGCCGCCTTTTAAAACGACGATGCTTCGCCGCTAACTAAGTTACGACCTGTTAGCTGTCATAACGATCTCGCTACCCATTATACAGACAAAATCATAACACCATCATCGGTAGTTTGCGGCGCCCTGACGCTTTACAGCTGTTTAGAACACGCCAGTTGCCGCCGACACACACGCACACACACACGTTTATACATTTGAATTATGATCAATAATATGGTTATAAATCCTGTCAGCAGATGGGGAAGTCTATACGATGATGATGTTGCGCTTATTTATGAAACGATACATCTGAGAAATGGTTACTTTAATCTCTATTTACATCGATAGCTCTTGTAATCTTATAAGCTTGAAAGATTTTCATTTCATATATGTATGTATATAAGTACTACTACATACATACATATATAAGAAATTCGAGAGGATTTCAATTCGGAAAGCTATCTCATGTATCAAAGGAAGTAATATTTGCCGAAACGTCGATGGAAATACTACTGCTGATATTGTCGTCGTCCAGGATCGTAAAAGAACGAGGAGGGTCAGTTCTCTTCTACGTATGCATGCATGTATGTACATATGTTAGGTATGTATACACATGCTCATACATGCATGTTGTAGTAGAATATCTATTTGCGAAGTGCGTTCTTTAAAACGGTCAGTATTCTCTGGAGGACGGCCGGTCGGCTGTCCCCCCAGAACGGGCGAATAATGGCGAAATTGATTGCATACACTGTGTACTGTGCTATTATACGGAATCACTTCGCTATATGGGATGTTCAAAGAGAATCGAGGCGTTATTCATGAAGTCTCTCACTTAACTATGATTGCACCTGAGTTTACGACTTAGAATATTTTTACAATTCTTGCTCGTAATTTCTGTTAGAAAATAAATACATAATAAAGCAGAAATTGAATCATCTTGGCATATTGTGATGTGTGAAGTTAGCCCCAACTGTTTCTAAAGTTGATTGAATAGTAAACAAACCTGACACCTTGCTGTCAAATAATGAATTAAACAGTGTTTTAAACTCACGAACAAAAAAATAATCTCAAAGCAGGGATTTTAGTGAAATTGCTGGAATGGCGGTTATTACTTGGCAGAATTGTCAAATTTTTGAGACAAGAATATAATCTGCTTTTTCTTAATTTTGTGTTCTGTTGTGTTGGCTCTGTTTTATTTCACTTAAAACCTGGTAAATAATTTCTTTAGATAAAACGTTTAGAAAGTGAATTAAATTTTTCCTTGAAGTACTTCAGTTTATTTTAGGTTTTTTCAAGATTGTTGAACAGTTCTAGCTATCGATAACAAGTGAAATGATTGAGGAAAAACGAAATTTTGTTGCCGCCCTCCGTTCATTTTTTTTTACTCGAATTTTTGAGAGAGCTGTTCCAACTTCCATTATGTTTCTTCTATATTTTTACAAAGTTCTAGCCTTCTCTTTTCTGCCGCCTTCTTGTCATAGATTATTTATGATTTATTTATAATTGGGAATATCCAAATTCTGTTACCTCCACTCTCTTTTTTTTTAATCGAATTTTGGAGAGAGTTATCCGAACTTGCATCATGTTTGTTTAGTTTTTTGGCCTTTTATCATTCTTTTTTGAAAATTGAACTGAAAAATTGAAAAATGTGAAAATTGTTTTAAAGTGTAATAATGCTATGAGCTATGAGATTCGTTTCTTATTAGGTACAATTTTTTTTATCTTGTTTTTATTTATTTATTTTTTTTGTTAATGTGTGGTGGGTGCTTAGTTGCAGTGACTCCGTAAGCTGTATTACTTGTCTGGCTATCACTGCAACTCTCGCGGTGTAGTTTAGTGTGTGTAAGTTGTGTTCAATTGGCTTTGTGACAGCATCATATCGCCTTTTATGATGCCGCGCTGTTAATCACTTTGCTCCCAACAGCGAATGGCAAGTCGATCCGGGATTAAACTCTCTGAAAAAATGTCACCGTCCCTCCAGAGAATTGAACCCCGGCACCTACCGTCCTCTCACAACAATAGTCAGACGCCTAACCACTGCGGCCATCGACCCGTTTAAATTAATTTAAATAATGGTAGTAATATATGTTTGATTGAATCATATATTAAATTCTATGAATTTGGTGAATGACCATTATATTCTAAGAAATAAAATGACTAGCTAATACATATGTTTGGGAAGGTTCTATTGTTTTACACTGCTGATCTATTGAAGTGGTAAGCTAATTAGTAGTTATATAGTTTAATAAGTGTACTGACAACAACATCTTTGAACCATATATCAAATATTTAATGGTGATAATATCTACTTTCGTTGTACAATATATTTAATAATTTTTCTTATTTAAATGATTTCTAATTTGAATTGTTATACGTAACCACCACCATTTTTATAGGTCATCCTGTATTTTTTTTTAACTTACCTTGTATCATGGACGGGTCTTCTTTTTTTTCAAAATCATCTCGTATAATCGTTGTTTTTTTTTTTGTACTCACCTTGTATTTCTTATCCTGAAGTTTAGTTTTTCACAATGGGAAATTTAATGAGCAATATTCAGAAAAATAAAATTCGTTGTCACCCTAACCGCCTCATTTTTGAAAGTTGAGCTGTAGAAAATTGTTCCAAATTACCTGAATTTGGTTCTATATTGTGTACCACTCCATTTTCTCAGCATCGAACTTGAGTGTGAGTGAGAATTGGTTCAAATTACTTCAATATAGTTCCACATTCTCTTTTACAAAGCTTTAGGGTCGTATTTATAGTTTGTGCTTGAGGTTGTGCCGATGCTTGAGAACGTGATTTTGACACATTGTTAATGAATTTATGATTTTTGTTTATCAAATCATGAAATCGTTTAGAACCAACAAAATTTCGCTGCTGCCTCTGCTATATTTTTTGAAAATTTAACTTTTGAAAGTTGTTGAAATTTTGTTTTGTATTTTTGCAAAATTTTAACTTTTTATCATAAATAATTGGTAAATAAACGTGAAAATCGAATTTTGTTGTCGACCTCGCTTCCTTTTTTTAAAAACTTTTAACAGTTGTTCCAAAAAACTTAACTGTGATTCTAGTGTTATGTCAAAAATTAAACCAAGTAAAAAAAATACATATATTAAACACTTTACATTTTTTTAGCCTAAACCCACCCTCTCTTACCTTAAACTATTGTTTGCATACCTAATTATCTTTTCACACACAACACATTTTTTTCTTCTTCTTTCTTTCGTTTTTTTTTGTTTTCCTTGAACTCCTTTTTTCCTAAAAGTTGTCTCAATATTCATAGCGTTGCATCTGTGTACGTGTAATTCTGACAATTCAATCTATTCTTTTGCAGTGCTTAATACCGAACACTATACTTCTTTTATAAAGCTTTAGCTTTTATGGATAATTTATGAAATAATCGGAACAAATTAAACTTTATTGCTGCTACTATCCCCCTTTTTTGAAAATCAAACTTTTGAGTTATTCCAAATTATTACATTATAGCTTGTTTGTATATTGTCCCACAGTTTTAAATTCCTACCGTGGATAGCTTATGAAATAATCTGGCCAAAAATAGACATTGTTTTACTGTCACCGCCCCTCTCCCTCTCCCACCCTACCTCCATTTACGAAATAGAACTTTTGAAAGTTCTTACAAGTTGCACTCTTTTGTGTTTCTCTATTTTTTTTAAGTTGTAGTCGGCCACCATTTATACAATAATTGAGAAAAATGAAATTGTTGAGCTTCTGAGAGATGCTTTAAATTACTCTACAAGTTTACTTACATAGCTTTTTGCAAAGCTTTAATTTTTACCGTCGCCAATTTATGAAATCATTAAGAAAGAAAAAACTAAATTTTATTGCTGTCTCAGCTCTATTCTATTCTGTATTTTTTCCACAGTTTTAGCCTTCTACTATTAAAGTTTTTTTTTGTATAAAATAGAATATTAATAGTTGTTAGAAATTGCACCACTTTTTCTAGAGAAAATCCATTAAGAAATTGAGAAAAATTAAATTTTGCCATCTCCTTTTAAAACTATTTCCAGTCTCTTCTAGATTGGATTGGGTGACAGGTGAAATGATGGTGTCACAATTAATTAAGTCATCATTTTTTTTACATTTCTACGATAATGTGTTTGCTCATTAGTGTACGCATTTTATTTCTCGTTTGCTATTAAAAAACATAGAATAAATTATAGTCCAAAACGAAACGCAATAATCATTGAATTTGTGAGAAGATCCAACTGCAGTTCCATTTCCTTTCTTATATAATATACGAGTATACTATGTGAGGATAAAATGTAATATTTCCATATGCACCACTCATTGAATCGATCTATTCGAATCCAAATAATAAGCATTTCCATTCGATTTGAATATATCAGCTCGCTATCGTATTACTGGTTCTCATCTCTTATGTCATCTTAAGATTCAAATTCACACCCTCTTTCCATCCCATTTACCCTATAGAACCAGCACCACCGCCACCACCACCAGCAGCACGTGGTATACATATCGGCCCTCTTCATCTACATATACTGCCAAGATACGCTCCCGCGAAAATGTATTCAGTTTTCTTCTGCATTTTTTCCCGGGACCCGTTTCCACGTTATAGCCGGTATATATCCGAGGTCTAGAGCCCGCAGCAGGAAAAAAAAATGTTTATTCTTCTTGCTGCTTATATAAGATAGAGAGAGAGGAAGAGAGATCCTATGGGGTGGTTATATTGCTCGGTGCGGCTGGAAAAATGGCGTGTTATTCCCCTTATCAAAACGTATAAAACCGTCAGCGCCTCCGCGAAAATGTTCATTTTTACAGTTTCTCATTATGCAACTCTATGAATAAATTCGCACTTTTCTCTTCTCGGTTTTCCTGAACGTGGGTGTGTGGGCGCCCGCGAGAGAGAGTCAAAGAGCTGGCTCGCCGCGTATGGCTTTTTAGCGGTTGTTTTTTGCCGTTTTCAGCGCCTATTCGTATATCCGAGAGGTAGTATTATAATAATATATCTTGTGAAAATGTTTTTGGGGAAACGTTTTGAGCAGAAAAAAAAATAGAATGGGAAATGAGGAAAGATAAGATCGTGTTAGTTTTACAATTTTTGAACATAGCTTACTGCGTTGTATTTTATAAACACAATTCTGAGTAAAGATATATTAAAACAAAACTGCTTCTGTAAAGTCTACAATATATAAAACGTCAAACTTTTGCTGGTATTACCATTGGAAAATTCAACAATCTTTATGGAAAAATCTCAATTCGAAGAAGCAATTATCACGTCTACAAGAAGTCGATATTAACCCACAAGCACCTGGATTGTCTACCTCATACTGGGTCGGATTCACAGTCCTTTAGACCTTTTACATCAAGTGTCAGGCTCTTCAGCTGCCTATGGCGGTTTGTGTCAGTCCAAGAAAAAAAAACGTACGTCTCAGCAAGTCGAAGTATTTGTTAAGGTTTTGGTGGGGGATGAAATGATAATGGTGACTAGAAAGTTTTATTAAACAACTTCGATAGAGTGTCGAACTCTTATTCTAGGTGGTGGTCAATCTTGGGACTCCACAACACTAAGAAGGAAGGGGTTTGTAGCTTATCCTGCTCTTTCCAAGGTTGTTTTTGCAGTGGTCTTCAGGTAGTCTTGAAGGCTTGGCATTTGTAAGTTTCTGCGCAGCTGAGCGTTCCCGGTGAAGTAGGGTGCGTTGCACAACATCCTTAACGTTTTATTTTGAGGGATGATTTAATTTAAGGTCTTCGATATGGTGGCTCAGATCAACGACCCGCAAGAAAGAATCGGCCTTAACGTGGTTTTACATAATAATAATTTGTTACGCAGCTTTAGACTGCTTCCTCTGCCCAGGAGCAGGGTCAACATGTTCCTGGCGATGAAGAACTTTTTCTTCAGATAAGCTCCACAAGCTAATCATGACATATAGATGAGCTTGGAACGCCAATCAGCGCAGACCCATAAGCACGCCGTTGTTATTCGGAGAGTCAGATTCAGTGATGAATCTGACGATGATCTGAGACGATGAAAGCATAAGTACCAACTGAAACATTTGACGCAAACGTGCAGAAAGTTGAAGTTCTCGCATCGTCATGTATCTTCCGGGTATTGTCGTGGTTGTTGTGACAAACTTGACGTTTCGCTGATCATACTGTCAGCTTCTTCAGAAGTTCTCTAAAGACTGTCTTTACTGATCAGCGAAACGTCAAGTTTGTCACAACAACCACGGCAATACCCGGAAGATACATCTTTATGGAACAGTGGCCGTGAAAGTCTACATTCGATTAAAATTCAAATTGTTTAAATTGGTTTTGTTGTTGAACCGTCACAACCCCCATTTTGAAATGATGAGAATTTCTTTCGTTCTCGTTCAATGTCGTCCTCGAGGAAGTTCCTCATGGAACACAGACAATCTAGTAACAGTATGATTTACCAGTTTAATTTTTTACATCGATTTCTGTAGAAGTGCTTCACTGCATTCTTCTTTAGCCATAGACGCCTTGTTAAGTCTGCATCAACGAAAATTTCAAAAGCTGCAAATGGAGCTAGTATTACAATTTTATTGCCTGCTGTCTTATTGTAGGCTTTTCAATATTTTCCAGCACGTGTGGGAGAACTAGTAATATCTCTATAAGGGTCGTATTTATAGTCCGTGCTTGAGGTTGTGTCGATGCTTGAGCACGCGATTTTGACAGATTTGTAATGACATTTACGTCAAAATCGCGTGCTCAAGCATCGACACAACCACAAGCACGGACTATAAATTTGACCCTAAGAATTCTTGAAGCATCTGTCAAGTAGCATGAAAAATTACAGTTTCGTCCATACAATCCAGAATCATTGAGAAAGATTGTTGAGTTTTATGTGCTTTGGTTCACACACACATTTTTATGCACTCATTACGCGACAAGAGCACAGTTCTCATCGCCTGTTACGCATATTCTGCTATTGCATTTGACTAAATAGACTTCTACGAGTGACCAATTTTACACTCGAAGAACCTCAAACAAAGTAGTCTTCAAGCTTTCACGGCCGCTGTTGACGTCTGCTCTGTACCTTCCTCGTTCAAACTTCTCACAAGCCAAAACGAGGCGATTTAAATCGGCAACTACATAGCCACATGTACAGGCACAAGAATCTATGATTTTTAGTTGGGGTAAATGTGCAGGGAAACTATCATGGCCGAATTTCATTCTCGCTATGGTAAAGTAAGCAAATCGTGAAGTTCTAACTTTCGTATGCCAACGCGTATAAACGATGGACGGGTGTATCTCTGCATACTGAGTCATTCGTTGGCTATAGTACGTTTGCCATCTATCTTCCCATTTCTCACTTACTCCATCGGCTACTGATGCTTTCGCTAATGCATCTAATTCCTCGTTGGGAATGGTTCCTACATGGCCCTTAACCTAGAACAATTTGACAGAGACTGCACGAGAGCTTAAATCCGCACATCTCGTAATGATGTTCGTGAGCAAACCATTTCCTGTGCTTTAAGGCACTAACCACACTTTGAGAGTCTCACAGAATTGCCACATTCGCGAAACCCCTTTCCTAGATATACTTAAGCCCTTCGACAATTGCCCTCGCCTCTGCAGAAAATGTATTCAACTCCGTTATTTGCATCATAGCCATTCTCGGACTTAGAAGCATCTGTGTAGATGATAGTGGTGTTTGGAAGACTGTCTACCATATCAGAATGTAAAGCTGTATCTGTCATACTGGCACCAGAGTAATTAGGCTGGAAAATTTGTATGGGAAAAATGTATTGATCATAGTCGATTGCTGGAAAAAGCCGGGTACCTGATGTTGTACCTCGAACTTTTAATGTTTTGATAAGCTACAGCTAGCAAAGGAGATTTTTTCTTTTCCCAGTATGGAGTTGTTAGATCCAAGATGGATAGACGATGAATATTAGTAACAATTGTGCTATGACCTTTAACGGTTATCAGATTGTTGTCCAATAGGATGTTTTCACCTGGATGGATTCTATGGCGTGAGAAGAACATGATATTTATTTCTTCCTATGGACAAATTAAAACCATTTGACAAAAGCCATTTATTTGACTGTGCCATTACGTGCGAAAGACTACTTTCGAGGTTTGCATTTCCCATTTTATTGAGCAATAAATATAGTTTGATATTATTTTGATCTTTTCGATAATGCGAAGTTCTTCACTGGATCTCTTGGTGCAGAGGTAGAACACTAAACGCTTTAACCCACTAAACACCAAAAAAGTTTTAACTAAAACACCGACGCGTTTCAACAGCAATGCTGTCATTAGCAAGGCGATAATAAAACTAAATTAAAATAAAATCTACAAAAACAGGTAACCTAAATGTTATGCACGATCAAACCGATACGCATCATTAATTTCCGATTAACGAAAACAATGACGAATACGGGATAGGACCATTGTCACAGTTCATTACACATGACTTATTTTTATATATTTCTAAACTTTCGAAAACATTTAGAAATTTACAATTGTTTATTTGTCTAATTAATTTAACATTCGTATGATCGATGTTGTGATCTGTTTCAAAAATGTGTTGGGCAACGCTCGATTTCTCAATTCTATTAAATCTAAGATTAGCCATATGCTCTTTGAATCTAGTTGAGACTGCTCTCCTGGTTTGCCCAATATATTTTTGATTACAATCTTTACAATTGATTTCGTAAATACCTGACTTTTCTAGAGGTTGTACTTTATCTTTAGGGTTACCGATGAGACTTCGTAAACTAGTCCCAGAACTGTAAACTATTCTGAGATCTAGCTCTTTGAAGATTTTACTCAAAGCTTTAGTGATGAAGGGAGCATAAGGGAGGGTCACAACGGGTGAAGCTTTAACATCCTCTCGAAAAGTCGTAGATTCTTTCACGGTTCTCTTATAATTAAACTTCCTGATTAACTTATAGATATGCTGAGGCTGGAAACCATTACACTTGGCCGCATCTTTTATAATTTTAAGCTCTTTCTCATACCTCGCCTTGTTCAAGCGAAAAGTGAGAAGCCTGTGGACCAAAAAGTTCAGGCTTGCCATTTTGTGTTGAACACAATGATGGGAATCTGAAGGGATGTAGCGAAGTATACTGATTTCCTTTCTATACACGTCAAACTCTAATCTATTGTTATTTCTAATTACTAAAGTATCTAGAAAGGGTAGCTGACCGTTTTCTTCTCTTTCACAAGTGAACTTTATGGTTTCGAACCGATTATTTAATCCATTGAGAAAATCGTCAATATTACATGTTTTAGTGTCAAATATAGCGAAAATATCATCCACATACCTCAACCAAACCCTAGGAAAGTATTCGCTCTCAGATTCTAGGTCCTTTTCAAAACGGCTCCTGAAAAGGTTAGCCAAAAAGGGCGACCTATTGCCGTTCCTTCCAGCTGTTCATAAAAACTCCCGTTGAATTGAAAAATGTTCTGTTTCATACAGATGTCAGTTAAGCGAATATATTCCTGGACACATTGTTGACTCAAACTATTTTGAAGCAACAAGTCCTCGAGGTATGTCAAGGTGTCTGGAATCGGTACACTAGGAAAGATAGAACTAACATCAAATGAAATCAATATTTCACCCTCCAGCAACTGAATATTTTGAATTTCTTTAATAAATTCTAACGAATTTTTACTGCAAAACTAGGTTGCTGTATTGGCAAATTATTAAATTCATTGGTCAACCATTTGGAAACCTTATAAGTCGGTGCGTCAATTGCCGAAACAATTGGCCTTACCGACCTGCCAGGTTTGTGAATTTTAGGTAAACAATATAATTTAGGGATAACAGGATTGGAAACATGTAGCTTACGTCTAACATCGGCAGTAACAAGGTTGTTACAAGTTTTAAACACATTGTTGACGTCTCTAATCATTTTCGGTAAAGGATTTTTTGAAATTGACTTATAAGGACCACTACTCAACAGGTCATTAACCCGATCATAGTAGTCCTCTTTTGTTCCCTTTGTCAGCTTTCAAATAAAAACAATCTTTTTCCCGCAAAGTTTTAATGATTTTAATGTTTTCGGATTTCTGAGGTGATTTCTAGGATTTCAAATTTTTTGAAATATTGTGTTTGCAGGCCTCCCTAACGAACTGTTTTGTGGGCTCAGAAACCGCTGGATAGAGGATTCTATCCCGGCAATAACCCACTCAACATTCGATTCACGAGTCTGCAAAGCAAATTTCAATTCTTTATTCAAAAGATTAAGTTCCCGTTCACTAAAAGTTTGCGTGTTAATGGTATTCATCGGAACATGATGTTTATTTTTTTAAAAACAACCTAACTTTCTTAATTTCCTATCATGAGAGAATTTCTTATTCTGTTTTCGAAAGTTTAGAAATATATAAAAATAAGTCATTAAATAAAAATATGCCCTCGTATATAAAGTTCCCTAGTTCCCCAATTAATATTGCGGCACAAAGATTATATACCTAAAATATATGCTCTATTGGTAAATAAGTTTTTATTGTTATTATGATAATAATTCAAACGGTTACGCTTCTTTTGTCGTTGTTATTTCAAGGAAAAAAACAACAACGACTTATATTAATTATGAGCAGGCATTGTGCTAGTGAATTTTGTGAATCGTTACATATCAAAGTGTACATCCGTACAAGCTAGTCATTCTATTATGATACTGTTATGATGACTCGACTAGTTCCACGATCAAACAATAACTCATATGGCAACGCTTCAAGCGCGATTACCACCCAGTTATAAACCTTATTATTATGTATAAATGCCACCTGAAGGTGAATAATACCATCTACACTAAAAAAAAAAACAAAAATAATTCTCAATTTCCTTCCTAAATTAAACGAATTCCCTTTGTTTGTTACAATTATTTTATACTACAAGATTAAAAAAAAATATATAATTGTAGTTGGCGGTCCTCAAGGATCCGTTTTTCTAAAGTAATTTGCGTCTGCAGAAGAGGTTTACACCTTACTCGGCATATCACTAAAGAGAATTGAGAATTACCTAACGCCTCATCGGTACAATCGTTAGCTTTAAGAGCATAGTATCACCTGTTAGACATATGTTACATATCTAGGGTCTCCCGATGGTATTTGTCGAACGAATTGACATTTTATTTCAACGGAGAATTTTTCATTACTACAACAACGAAAGAAATAAAAAGAAAAAACAAAACTTTTATCAAAATTCTTTAGGCTTTTTCTCAAGTTTATTGTTTCACCTTCCAGTTTCTCCTCGTTCTTCGTTTTCCTCTTTTAATTAATGTTGTTTGGCAAATTGGCGAATATTTTTGATCGTTTACCCATACCTAGGATTCGAGCCCTATTCACCGACCACCTTTTTTTTCTTCTTCTTCTAAAACTCCGTAATTAAAACAGAGACGAGCAGATACAGAACAAACAATAGTATAGAGAAACAGGTATAGAGTGCGCCTTCCGGCGACGTCAACAGGGGGAAAAGGGGAACGAGGGCAGTAAAATTCAACATTTCCCGGTAATATAAACTTTTTTCGCGTTTTCTCCCTCCATCCTCGCCGTCCCCCTTCTCGTCCTACACTGTGCAAGTTCGTGCTCCCGCATTCTCGATTGTGTTGTGTTGTTTTCGGTTTAGTCGGATACTGTCAATGAAGTTTTAAGGAAGGCGATCGGGGTGCCGGGGGAAGGGGGTGACTCCCGTCCGTTTAAAATAATTAATTAAATTTCTTGGCCGCTTCGGGCGTCGTCGCAATCAAAAACTGCGATAACAACTAATATACAGGACGTCCCAAATTAAATGTTACAAGCGATGAAATAAATGAAGAGTCCTATGCCCTAATAGATGAAATTCCAAGTTCGGATGATGAAAATTATGAAGAAGTGCTAAAACCGGAAAGTTCTTCGACATCTTTTGTACCCTACAAGTAACCACTTTTGTCCCCTACACTGCAAATTAAGATATGAAGTCTTTCACATCAGATGAGGAGTCTGATTCTGAAAATAATATCCCTTATCAGAATTCAAAGGCAAATTACATGAACTACCATCTTCGAAATTTCAAATTGATTTCTTCTTTACCAATACTTTCACCCATTTTTTTATGTTGCGTCTTTCATAGAATGTTATGGTCCTAAATTATCTGATGAAGTAGAAAGTCCAGTTGATGTGTTTTTAGTACTTTTTTTTCCAAAAGAACAAGACAATGCCCTATTACCAGAAAGGAATTCACCACAATATTACAAACTCTATAAAGTACGTCCCTTACAATTAATTACATGCCATATAAATATCAAGCAATCGATGAAAGTATGATCAAGTTCAAATGACGTTCTAGCATTAAACAGTACCCACCAATGAAACCGATAAAGAGAGGTTATAAAGCGTGGGTTGGTGCCGATGAGCATGGATATAATTCCAAATATATACAGGCAAAGTGGTCCAGTTAGAAACTGAAAGATGTTTTGGGGAGAGTGTTGTGAAAGATCTCACTAATTTACTTTGATAACTTTTTCTCTACAGTAAAGCTTATGGAAGATCTTGCACAAAATGGAAGGATAAGAAGGGAACCTGTTTCTTGTTAATCACCATAACCCAGAAGATTTGTGTCACATCAATCGCAAAAACAAAGATGGAAGTGCAGTAGAGGTGTCTTGTCCTACCCTTGTACGTGACTATAACCTATACAGGGTCATTCAAGGAGCTGGTTCGTTAGAACTTTGAAATTATAATTGATACCATCTGGACTCATCAGCAAAATTATTTGCGTAATTCCGGTTTACCGGAAGTTGACCTCAACTTTCTTAATTTAAATAGCATAGTATATTTTTTATGAGTTTTTTTGTGCCGGGCATACAATTTTGCATCAAAACTTACTAAGACACCCTATGTCAAAAATCAGCCGTTTCTGAGTTATTCAATTTTTTTTCAAATATAAGGCCAATTGCAATGTTATGTTCAAAATTCTGTATTTCTGAAGGCATTGCAGCTAAAGACCTCATATTTGACAAGTTATTAGCCGAAATAGCATACATCAATTTTACGTCCTAAAATTTATCGTAATTTATACAGGGTCGTCTAAAATTAAGGTTCACTTCAACCAAGTTCACATCGATGAAAGTCACTTTTTTTAAAATAGAACACCCTATATATTATTGCATTTTTGAATACACTTAATAATTCTCTATCATTGATTATTAGACATGTTAGCTTCTATCTTTTACGGTTTTCGAGTTATTAGAGATTTCCTGATGAAAGTCCGAAAAATACGCCTTTTTAAAGCATTTAAATCCCAGTAATCCTTGAATGTCAAAATAATTGATATTGCATTTGTACTATAAATACATATAGTTGATATCTGTCAAGTAAAATGACAAATGAAATACATTACGGAAAAGAATTTGTGGTAATTGTTTTGTCTTGTTTTTTAATTTCATTAATACATTTTTAGTTTTTTTTTGGTTCTTGTTTGTTTAGTAGTTTATTAATTAATCTTGCAGGAGTCTTTATTATGCTTTTTTATATATTATAGTTTTGTAAATATTGTTTCTTGGTAGTCCTTATTAATTTTTTTGTAATTTCTTTCTGATTTTCATGTTCCATTTTATAGGATTCATTTTTTGGGTGCCTTCTGTGTTTCTTGCATAATTTGTTTCTTTTTTTGATTTGTCTAATTATACTTTCGTCGATCCACGGACATTCTTGCCTTCTCCGAACTACCACTGATGATTGATTTTGTTTTATAATTGTTTGCATTGTTTTGGATAATACTTCAAAGGATATTATGTCATCCCAAGGTATTCGTTCTATTTCTGTAATCAGTTTTGGTAACATTGAAGTGTTTATATTTGTATGTTTTTTGTTGTACTTCCCACTTTACTGCTGTCAAAATAGCATTATGATCAGATATATTTGTACTGATTATTTTAAGTTTCGTGATTTTTTCTTTTGCATTTGTTATAACATGATCCAGTATCGAATTATTTCCATTTGGACTTTTTCTTGTAAACTGTCTTTTTGCTGTTTTGTTAATTATTTTATAATTTCTTTCGTCAAACAAGTTGGCTGCTCTTCGATTCTCGGGTTCTCTGCCGTGTAGAAAGGTTGTGGTACTTAACGTTTCGATCATCTTGTCGTGATCTTCTTCAGAAGTGAAGTGACTGGTTGGTCGAGGATCGGTTTTCAACAGACCGGAACGCAAGGCTATATATAAACCCCATTCACGACCAACCAGTCACTTCACTTCTGAAGAAGATCACGACAAGATGATCGAAACGTCAAGTACCACAACCTTTCTACACGGCAGAGAACCCGAGAACCGAAGAGCAGCCATCAACAGCGGCCGTGAAAGCCTGAAGACTACGTCAAACAAGTTATAGTATTATTTTTTTCCAGCATGTCTATATTAAAATCTCCCATTATTATATGATCTAATTTTCTGTGGATGACGATTTGTTCTTTATTTCAAAGATTTGGGGAGGCAATTAAAGTTAGGGATATATTGGAACCATTATTTCTATTTTGTCTCTTGTTCATAAGGGCCTTGTATTGTATTTTCTTGAATTATTTTCTTGAATTATATTCATTATAATCTCCAATGTGATACATGATGTTTTTCCGACGCAGATAGCCATGTTTCTGTTATTGCTAGTATGTCTATATGGTTGTACACTTTGGGTATAGTTTCTATTTCCTCAAATTTGTTTTTTAAACTTCTCATGGCTGTTATCGCTGTTTGGTGCTTTCCTGAAACATGTAATGGCATTCCATGTCTTCGTCTTTAACATTTACTTTCTTAATAACTTCTTCCACGATCGCTTTTGTATTCTCTTTCTCCTCCTGTATTGGAATTCCAGTTATTATTATATTGTTTGCGATTTTTTCCTTTTCTATATTTTCCATCGCCCTTTCTTTAAAGTTACTGTTCCATCAATCGCAAAAGTAAGAAATGGTGGTGGCACCGAATTTTTTTCATTTTGTTGATGTTACCCTGTCAAACACGTATATCCTCTTCAACTTGAGAATTACCACTCGAAACCTTCCTTTGAAAGAATTTCCGGCTGTTGTGAGACGATTAGTAGGAGCAAAAGCAGAAAGCAATCCTTTCAAAATTTATGTTCCTTCTGAAGTTCGCTACGACAAAGTTAGCCATCTTCCTATTTACGGCAATTCTAGACGTTGTGGCTTATGTTCTACGAAAACGGAAGTATATAGATCAAGATGGTCACGTTCAGCGTGCAGTGTTGCGTTATGTATGTCAAATGAGAAAAACTGTTTTTATAAATTTCATACCAGCGAAGTAGAATAAAGTACCAGTGATTATTGAGTGGAACCACCTGTTTTTCTTTTTGAGGTTGTAGTATATACATTTTAATTTTGTATTTTTCAGGTAGGTGCATTAAATCTATCTTACAGTATCTCTTCACATGTTTCTTTGAAATTATTAAAAAAATCAATTTGGGCCACAAAGGGTTTTAATATAACTTTATTAATTTTGCCCGCGTTTCTCCGCCACTGCCGACGACAAGGAACGGACAAGGAGAACTCCTCGCGTTCGTCCCTCCTTTACCTACATGCATCACCATCCCGAACGAGAGAGAGGACTATTATGCCATAATCCATTACAAATTACAATAGGCAATTTCATCTCGACTGTCGATCACGTCTCTCCTCAAGTTGGTTTCTCGGAAAGCACATCTTTTTGCGGTCGTTTCTTGCCTCTCCCATCTATGTAGTTGGTCGAAGAATTCTTTAGTAGCTCATAACATATATATGTAGTAGGTGGACCGCCCCGGTAGATGTCGCCCAGTGTTTCTTCGTTTATATATATTTATTAGTAGTCGGTAGGTACTTAGTAATAAATAACGACGAAGTCGAAATCTGATGAGGGAGATTCGGGTGAAGGGGTGAAGAATTTCAGAATCGCTTCTTCTTCTGACTGTAGTAGATAGGGGGTAAGGTGTGAGGGGAGGATGGTGAGGGTTATCGGCGACACGTTGGGGATGTATGTAATTGAGACGCCCGACGGGATGCTGACGTTTATTTCGTTGACGCTAATTATTGAGATCGGGATTAACGCGGCGGGACAGGATATTAGATAGACGTCGGGATTTATATATCTTTTTTAATGGGAACTGTTGTCAAGGCGTTAAGATTGATTTTTTGTTTTTGTGGAATTGTCTGTTAAAAATGTTTTTTTGTGGTCGGCTAGTTCTTTTTCTAATAATAAAATAGTTATTGTGTTAATTTCTTCTGGACCTATCGTGTGCTTATTCAGGCTTATTCTGTAGAACAAGGATACTTTCCTTCTATCCTTAAAAGCATGGATTTCGACCTAAGCATTCTACTGTCACCGCTTTATTCTATTTTCTCAACTTTGGAATATCTCCCATAGACTCCAGCACACTTTGTTCTTCTTGGCAAACTATACCACTACGGCATTAGAGAATCGATCAACACCTGGATCAAATTTATTTCTTGTAAATCGCGTCAGTTCTCCAGATTTAATTCTTTAATTGCAACTACCTGAATGCCTGAGTGTCCTTCTATTCCAACGTGTTTGACGAATCTCAGGGTTAGTTTGGGTGCCAAGACTTCGATCTGTTCAGGTGTTAAAGCTGCCTGAATCGACACGTGTCTTGATCAACTTTGCCCATCTTTTTCAGCGTAGTTCTTTAGAGGGCGGTGTCCAGTCAGAAGACGCGCGAGAGTCCTTAACTCTGATTTCCTTAGATCAAATATGTGTGTGTTTAGCGAGGAGTCCAGAGGGAGGCCATTTCTCTTATCTTCCATTGTCGAACTTCATTCTTGAGCTGGCTTTTGGGAATGCCAAAGAAGGTTTCCGATCTAATGAAATGCATGTCAGCCCCTTGCTTTGCAAAGTTCATTCGCCATATCATTTCCTTTGGTATTGGTGTGCCCAGGTACCCACAACAAGGATACCCTGTTTGTTGTGGCTAACCTCACCACATTCTAAAATATGCCGATTATATAGTTCCATTTCCCCTGTATAGAGAGCAACTTTGTTTTTTTAAATATAAACCTATATTTTTGATCATTTATTTTGAATTTATATGAAAAATAAAACGGACTTTATGTATGGTATTCATATGAAAAAACTGACGGTCTTTGAGATATTTGGCTTACTATGTTTTTCTAATAAAATTTTGTCAATCATAATATCGTAAATTTTGTGGTTACGCGAATTAACAGAAAAACAATTTTTTTATTAAATGTTAGCCAATAATGGTTCTTCAAAACACTAAGTCAGAAACTGACCTACAGTATAAGGAGGGTCCAGAAAATGTTGTCGAATATGACGAAGAAAAATATGAAAAATCTCCGTTAATTCAAATAGGACATCCTGTATATTATTGATCAGTAAAACAGAACTAAATATAATTATAGAGTTTCCTATACCTATGTTCAACACTTTAGGCAAAAATGCAGTATTACAGTGAAAAGTAAATAAATTTATGCATCACTTCAAATTTAATCCATAAAAAAAAAACTTCAAAAATTAAAAATTCCATTAAAAACTTGTTTGAAATGTTTATTGTTCAAAAAAATAATCCAACAAGTTTTATTATCATATACATAGGTTCGTTGTATAGGCTGTTCCATTTGAATTAACGGAGATTTTTCATATTTTTCTTCGACAAATTCGACAACATTTTGTAGGCACCCCTTATACTGTAGGTCAGTTTCTGACATGGTGTTTTAAAAAACCATTATTGGTTAGCATGTTTGATCAAAAAATGGACTTGCGCGTACTAGATGGGCACCCCGTATAGATGTTAGAGGGCTCCTCCGGTTCTTGTTGAGGTTTTATTCGACGTAAAGATCTATGGCGTGCATTTCCTCCTGAAAAATAGTTGGGAATGTCCCTAAGGCTCTGGAGAGTTTGGTCTTAAGTCCATAAATCCCAATCCCCTACCCCTTTGGTAAATCCGAACATGGTGAGGTTTACTTTCTGGGAGAACCTTTTCTACTCGATCATTTTCTACTCGGACATTTTGTCCGCTAGATCAATGGAGGCGGTGGCACCGCTAGGCTCTTTGCTGGGTCTTAGTTTGTTTTCTATCTTCGTGAGCGACCTTCCCAGACACATAGGCACGGATCTTGCTATTTATGCGGATGATACGGCCATCTTTACGGCTTCTAGAGATGAAGATCTGTTTATTGGGTTTCAAGATGGCGGATAACATTATAGTAACGTGCTTTAGATTGCCATGGAGTCCGTCAGTAACCGATTTGGGCATGACTTTTAAACAGCACATGGAGAAGACCATTGATAAATTTAATACAGCCAGATCCTACCTATATTCGTTGCTCTGTCCTAGATAAACACTGTCATTGAAGATCAAGACATTAATATACTTTTCATTCTTGAGGCCAATTATCATGTACGGGGGCACTCACGTGGTCCAGCATGGCCAAAACAAATTTTAAGAGACTGGAATCTCTACAAAACCGCATACCCTACTACTAGTTCGTGAGAAACCAAAAGTTACACCGCATCTCGCGAACAGAACTCTTGAAGAGATTAGTAGATTAGCCCAGAATCCAAGTTAGAAGAGCACTAGCAATCGAGGATGTTTAAACATCGACGAAGTTCGAACCTTCCCTCTTTTCTTTCAGCATAGCTGAATAATAAAACCAACACCTTATTATATTTCCAGGCTAGAACGAAGCCAATCCATAGAGGAATAAAGGACCCAGGAACACTAGTTTGGTCTTAACAAAGAGAATGAAGGACCACTGATGAACCTCTACCACTTTGTTTGTCTTGGATCCATCTGCGTACCAAACAAACGAACATTTTTCAAATTTCGGTCTATTCTAAGAAATTTGTGATTGGAAAACGTTTTGCATCAAACAATTAATTAGAGAAACGTTGAGGGGATTATATAGAAAAATAAATGCATTTTTGAGCTTAGAATCTTTCAACTTGCCCTCGTATTCTCAAGTCTTCATGATTTTGAAGCAGATACCTCGGGTTACGTTTTGTTATTATATTTTGACATAATTGCATCAAAAAATCTTCATCTTTAAGACATGAAAAATATCACACACTCAATCTTAACACAAACAAGAAGAAGAAGAAGAAAAAAGCTCCCAATCATCAACGTTCATTCATACCTTGAATATTGCCTCGGAGGCATATCTAATTCCACGGTTCGATCCACATACATACATATCTACAACACACATACATCGCCAACGTAGAAAGAAAAATTAAACCGTAATATTGACATCATCAATCAACGCTTCTTACAAGCGCAAGCTGTTACGATGATCTCGTTGATGCTGCTACACTGCAGAAGAAGAAGAAGAAGAAGCGGCGATTCCACTTAATGAATTCCCATCCCGAGAATCGCCGTTTCTATATGCGACATTAACAGGAATTCGGTTATTATTTCGCTTTTGTACATCCTGTTATAATGCAACAGCCGACCAACCGACTTCATATATACAAACGTGGAACGAGGATGCCGGCCACAATACGTGTGTCACCGTTGCGTTCGGGGTTTCGCGCGGACTCTCCTGCGATATCATCCTGTCCCCGTTTATGAAAGAAACGTTGAACGGTAGCCGTGGCAGAAAAACGCAGGTGGCGGTTATAAGACGACTGGGCCCGGGTAATTGGGACAATGACGCAGCGAAATTGCGAGTTAATTAGGTGGGTGAATGGAGTGTGAGACTCGAAAATATATTTAATATAGTATACGTGTTATATAGGTGCGTATAAGGGGTGATCCATATTTTCGTATTATTTTTTTTTAACATCTAGATAAAAGGCGACGAACGCAGGTTTAAATTTACACGTGTAGGAACATTAATTAAGCGGAAGAGTTCGTTAGGAAACGTCGTTTTACCCGGGACGATTAGGATGAACGGAAGGAACTCGAGGTGGTGTAGTACAAGGGAAAGCGGACGCAAAAAATACTGCCTACCACCACTTCATTTGTCCGAACTGAGCTTAATCGATTGAGCTTTGAACTATACAATTACGTTAGATGCAGAAAATATAAATAAATGCATCAAGATATCATCGGAGTATAAGACTAGAGCGATCAGAGACACACCAACAAAAGGTTCTAAAATTACGCGCAGATGTCGGAATCGCGTCTTTGTAAATCTCAAAAATAACATCGTTTAGTAATAATTTACGGGTAACGGGAACGGAGTAAACACGCTGCCGGCTAGAACGAGAGACGAGGCGGCCGCGCATATGCGCGTGAAATATATCCATCTTACTAAATGGAAATAAAAGTAATGGCAGTAAAATTTGAGAATAAAAAATATCGAGATTAACCAGACGCTAGGATCGTACTGTGCCCGCATTGTAAACTGTTAAAATATTCACGGGATCGGGAGAAATTTCGAAATACCTGTGTGCGTTCGAATCGGGCCGCGTTCGCATTTACCGGATCAGATTATATTCTATTACGAAAGAAGAATCGATTCGATAATAATTCTTTTTTAATGCCTATATGGATCAAAGCCATCTTGCGGTGCTACCGTAAAGTTGAGATTCAGAAAAAAGTATTAAGTTGGCGCCCAACGTGGGGCACCTTTTCCTAGAATACTTTTTGTTTTCAGAAGGGGGGTGGTTGATGCCCGTACCCTGTCTTCTTAATACCCATCTGGAGCAAGTTACAATAATAATAAATTTTTAAATTTAAAGCAATTCATTTGTCATTGATGTGACAGATTACAAAAATATTTCAAAAATAATTGTAAACACATCGAATGAAAAGTAAGTATAGGTTTAGTGCGATTGGAGACAGTAAAAGTTCAATCTTTGTTCTAGAAGAAATTATTGTAGTTATTGCATCAGATTCCTCATAGATCAATGCCAACTATGCACAGCCTTAACTAAACTAAGAAACATTAAAGGGACGTCATGATGAACATCAATAAGATCTACTATTCTCCGTTCAGAACAAAGTTATTAAGACTGCAGCATTATAAACAGTGAGTTAGAAGGGCTTTAAAAACACATTCATTCGCATAAATTACATAACAAGACTTGCAGTGGTAATCGGACCAGCAATATAGTTTAAAAATCCACGCGAAGGAGAGGGTCACACCCCTCAAGAAAAAAAAATGTTGGATGATACGTTAGGCGATTCAGTTAGCCAACCTATGGATGCAAATGACTTGTCAGGGGGTATGAGCCGGACACCCATGTTTTTGGAACGAAGTTTCCTCAAGGTCATATTGAGTACAGCAGGTATAGCATCATCGTGCAGAAGTTACTAGTACGTCCGGGCATTTAAAGTCCGATTTATGTGGTCAGCCAGAATTTTAGTCCAAACATTTAATTTCTAAGAGTGTTGCGTTTTTGCAACTGGATTATGTTTATTTTGCCTCGGGACCAATCTCGGATGGTCGCCGGATTGTGGCGTCCATGAAGCGACAAAGAAAGAGTCGTTTATCTTGATTGTGCAGGAAGATTTCCTGACATTCTTGGCCACTTTCAAATATTCTTAACCTGTAGCTTCTCGAAAGTTGACGCATTCGAATATTTGGCGGCTGCAACTGTTCACTTGTTTCTACAACTTCACATGCTTGTACTTCTTGGTCGATTCTTTCCTCTGGAAAAAGCCGCTTTTGCCTGTAGTTATTACGAGTGCAAAAATTATTTAAAATTATTTGACAGCTTGGAACTGGTCGTCACGATGTAAAAAAAACAATCATAATCATATGCTCAATTTATGACCTTCTCTTAACGAATAAGATTACGATCTTAGGCGTATTGACAGCAGAATCATATCTGCAAACATAGGCGACTTTACTGTAAAAGTTTTAGCCATAAAAGGATGTCACCATGGAAGGGTACTCCCACCTCTGCTGTGGTCACTGGTTGTAGACAGAAGTCCTAAGAGGTAAACACGACGGTCTATTATTAGAATGCCCCCAACGTAACCTGCTCATGGTGCTTGCTCAACATCAATCCACACAAAATAGCTGTGGTACCATCCACTAAAAGAAGGAAGCTATCCCTAGTTGTACCGACACTAGGAGGAGCGCAGCTTGAATTCTCTCTCATTTTTTTAGACCAAAAACTTACCTGGAATACTCATCACCAAAGGACGTCGGAAAGGGCCACAAGAGCATTGTGGACCTCTCTGAGATCTAAAGCCCAAAATGATCCTTTGAACCTACACGGCTATAGTCAGATTCCTGGTCACATACGTATCATTAGTGTGGTGGCCAAAAACAAAAGAAAATTAAGGACGAAACTTGCTGCAAAAAATACAGCGTCTCTCCAACCGCGGCGATCGGATTCCCTTGCACCTACAGGTGAACAAGGAAGCGATGATGGGGGCCATCAGGCTGGAACGAAATATGATCTTCAAAGCAGGCGATCTAGTAGGCCATTTTCATATTCTACAAGGACTCTGACACCTAGGTTTGATCTTTGATGGACCGCCGAACGTGGGAGTATACGGACGGATCCGAAACAAACACAGGAGTGGGAACCTATGGACCAAAATGCAATGTCTCGATGGCCTTGGGTACAAACCGAACAATTTTTCAGGGAGAAATACACGCCATTGAACAATGTGCCCAGGAATGTTTGAAAAGACGCTACCAAGTTGCACGCATTTACTTTTTCTCGGACAGTCAAGCAGCATTGAAGGCTCTAGGGGCATGTATCTTTGAGTCGAGGTTAGCTGGGAACTGTCTGTTGATCCTCAAAATTCTGGCCCAAAGAAATACAGTTACACTGATGTGGATACCAGGACACTGGGGGCTGCGAAGGGAATGAGACTGCCGACGGTCTTGCAAAAAAGGCGCGCAATCTCGATTTATTGGACCAGAGTCGTTTTGTGGCCTTACCAAAAGCCACATCTCAAACAGTGGGAGACGAAGCAAAAATCTCCCATTTGACTAACATCCCAAAACTAAGACAATCAAAAAAGTTCATTACTTTTTCAGCCACCAAGGCTAAAAATGTGCTGGAGCTAAATAAAAGAAACCTGAGCACCATCACGGCTTTATTCACTGGTCACGCAGTGAAGAGAGGCAGGTTAACCACCAGTAATCTAATCTAATCTAATCTCTAGGCAAATTATCACGTTTTCTTTTTTTTTTTCGGAAGGGGGTAGTCGTTTTTTAAATTAAATAAAATTAATTGGTTTTCATTTATTCTGCAGTCACAAAGCTTGTATTGTTGTTGGGGTAACACAAAGCAAGCCACATCCTGCGTCCAACTGTAATATCTGCCGAGTAAAATGGTCTCCGTGTCCTCCAAAATGGTCGTACAAATATTTGTTCGAACGTGTTTCGTTTCAGATATATACAGAGTGATCATTTTTTTTGTTCTTTTAATAATCTTAAAAAAATGCTTTGCTAGATTGTAATGAAATTTCCACAATGACACAGATGCGGAAGTGGATATAGTGATAAAATTTTTGGATAACCAGGTATGTAATCTTCCAAGTAGACGAATCAAGTGGGACTGTTTAGGATAAGAAAAAGAGATCCTATATTCACGCACATGTAAACGCAGCTTAACTGCGAGCATTAAGAACGAAATTGTTTCCATTTCGACAACTTGTCTTTCGACTGGCGATATCTCATTGATACCACCAGCTACGCACCGTGAAACGGGAACATGACTGCAAGCTTATAACAACTGAAAATTAACATCTTCCCGCATTCTTCCAGTCAATTCTGTGTTATGCGTTGTTTATCAATCTTTATGTATCGTGTTGTATGTAGAATTTTCTGTTTTATATAATAGCGCATTGCACTCTCTGGATGGTCGAAATTCGAAGCGGTCTTCTACCATTATTCTTGTTCTTCTTCTTCTTCTTGTTCTTCTTCTTTAGCGGCCGGCGGCGGCTCCCGGTTTACGACAACGCATAGTTAGCGATGCATTCCACGTCCGTCCAGTGATATGGAATGCCGTGTTCATATTTCGGCGGTAGTGAATTCCGCACGACCGCCCGGCTTCTTGATTGACAGATTGGCGACACGGCCTAGACAGGCCTTGAACCGAACATCACGCACAAGAAAGATAGGGGACCGCTCCCACACGTAGTACGTACGTACAGTTACTTGTACGTCCTTGCATATATGTATGTAGAGGTACTATACGTATTATTACTATTTGTGTACGTATAGTGCTTGACAAGTTATAATAAAACTACTACGATGTAATCAGACGTCACATTCATTTGAAAATTCTCTACAACAGCATCTAATCTAGTATTTTCTTCCCTACTTTGACATGTGTAATTTACGCAATAGTTTTGACAGCTGTCAAATTATAAAGTCAGCAATTCTAACGCGGTATCAACGCTCGCTGAAAGCTATCTGTCAAATTTCTGGGATAGCGCAATCTTGCAAATAGGATATTTAAAGAAGGCATATCATGCACTAATTGGTTTCTCGATTTTAGAAAAAGCCATCGTTTACACTGATCTTTTTATAATACATATATGTCAAAATATTTCTGACACCTGTCAAAGTGTAAATACAAGCGTTCATTTTTACTCGGATTCTTCAGATAGCTACAGCTGTCGAAACGCGTTTAAGAGCTTTAATTCCAAACTCCAACGCTACCAACCAATTTATTTCCCCTATTTTGACAGTTGTAATTGTATTAAAACACGTTTGACAGCTGTCAAATTGTAGAAGAAGTAATCTTCCACAGCTTCGACATTTATAATCATCATAATTTGTTTGAAGACTGTGAAATTATAAAAGAAATGATTTTTGTTTTTTTGGTGGGTGCGACGGTTAAAATTAATTTATTTCTGACAACTGTCAAACTGGCAAGTGATCTAAAAGCAGTTATTTATTCTGATAGTTGTTACAATTTTTCCAAACCGGCAGAAAAACAAAAGAAACATGTTCTGATAAATAAAAATGTGATACATTTATCCACGCAGTTGAAATCGTTACAATCTCGATCCTCGACTACTTTACATTCGACATAAATAAAAGATTACAATTTATTTCAGCCGGGGGGGATTGGGATATATATCGACGGGCGTGTATTTTTTCCCCAAATTTAATTAGATTTAAGGGTGAAAAATGATACCGCGTACGAAATTCCAATACACACGCATCGCCTCCGGGACCGACCGGCTATTATTAGAGGTGACGCTGGCAGCAGCAGCAGCGGTAGCTCTAGGACTAAGGTAGTATGATATTTATTGGCGTCATGCTGCTCTTCTCTTTATAGGCGCACACCATCGCGTTGCTCCAACCGGATTGACAATTTCTATTAGTCGCGTCGACGGGGGGTACAGGACGAGGGAGGACAAATTAGTGGATTATTACTTTGGGTGATCAATGATACGGTGTTAATTTCGCGACGGATCGGAAGGGCGTTCGACGACGACGACGACGACGACGAGCGTCGAAAATAGAAGGGGAGCATATCCACATGTACATATACCATACACACCGGAGGAGCGAACGACACGTTCGCCGCTCCGGATGGCTCCGCCGCTCCCGGATCCAATTTGGTGCTCCAATAAAACTGCCAGAGTAAAGCCCCGTCGATGTTGTTAAGTGACATGAATTATCCGTCGCCGTACCCTCGCTCCCAGCCCCCCCACCACGATTCGCATCCACCTCCTTCGCCCATCCTCCGCCTCATCTGATCTATAACTGCCGCGCGACATGAAAAATTTAATGTCGTGCAGCGAGAATAAACAACTGCCGGCAGATGGGAGAGCTCGCCGACCAATCCGGGGATTCACCGTTGTATGTCTTTCTGTTTATAAATTGTCATCCGCTGTGTGTGTGTGTATGTACAGAGGCGTAGGTTGGGAGGATATATTGAAAAAAAATTATATAAAAAGTCGTTATTAACAATTGGTAATGTTTGAATTAGATTAGAAACAATCTTTTGTCAATTCTATCTATGTTTTTCGTCTTTAAAATCCCCTAATTTGTTCATCTGTTTCTTCTTCTGTAGGGTTTAGATCCACGATAGCGAACCTATCACACGCATGTCAATGCTGACACCTCGGCATGGAAAACCCCTCAGTGACGGAGAATTTATTAAATTAACATTTCTTGATTGTACACCAACCCTATTTCATAACATCTATACAGGGTGTTTCATAATATATGCGCAGGACTTCACGATGTGATACCTTGTCCAAAAATTTGAAAAAAAGTTTCTATCAACTTACCCTCTAAAATCCACCATTTTCGAGATACAGGGTGTTGAAATTTAATAAAAAAAAATCGTTTTTTCGGAAATATCTCCGGCACCGTTAATCGTAAAGACAACAGCTTTTGTAACCATTTTCTACTTATAATAAGCGAAGTTGTGTGCGAGGATAAAAAAATTTAAAGTCATAATTGGTGAAGATTTTGAAGGGGTAGTGGTTGATTGTCTCCCCAACTTCTACGCCACTGGAAAAGGTACGGTTTCGACACGCCCATTTGAACCGCCATGTGTTGTTAACATTTGCTTTTCTTACTTGTTCTAATGTTTTGTAAAATAAAACTTTTATTTCAAAAAATTTATCATGTTTTTGAACATAAAAGTTGATTTTTCTCGAAAACGGTCAACTTTAGAGCTGAAGATCACCAGTACCCTTTTTGTGTAGAAAACATTGGTGGTTCAAATGGGCGTCTCAAAACCGTACTTTTTCCAGTGGCGTAGAAGTTGTGGAGAAAAACAACCACTAACCTTTCAAAATCTTCACCAATTATGACTTACAATTTTTTTTTCTCGCACACAACTTAGCTTATTATAAGTAAAAAATGGTTACAAAAGCTGTTTTCTTTCCGACAAACCATTCCGGAGATATTTCCAAAAAACGATTTTTTTAAATTGGTGCATTTTAGAAGGTAAGTTGATAGAAACTTTTTTTCAAATTTTTTGACAAGCTATCACATCCTGAAGTCCTGCGTATATATTATGAAACATCCTGTATACATATATAAAAGAGAAAGCCGTTATTTACTACGCTTATAACTCAAGAACGCCTGGATCGATTTCGATGATTCGCACCAATTCGGACTGGTATCCGATCACACAAGAAGAATACCCAAAAAAATTCCCGAAATATCCCAGAAAAAAAAATCAAGAAAATTTATTTTCCCATACATTTTGTATGGAGTGATTTTACGACGCCTTCTTTATGATAGATGACGTTTATGTTTACGTTACGTTGTGACAATTGTTTTTACGGGCGCTTCACGGGGGGCGGTACGGGACGGGCGGGTCACGGGGGGCGGTACGGGACGGGCGGGACACAGGGGTGGTACGGGACGGGCGGGACCCGGGGGGTGGTATCCGTAACAATAAAACATTAAATATCTAAATTAATACTTTTCGAGGCAGAACGAAGTTTGCTGGGCCAGCTAGTCAAAATGAAATTATTAAAAGAATTCCTGAGTTACCACTCAGTAGAAATACTATCAAAGACAGAATAAATAGATTCAAATAAAAATGTACAAGAGCAATTAGAAAAAGATTTAACTAATTGTAAATATTTTTCGATTTCTCTTGATGAAACTACTGATGTCGCATCAAAAGCTCGATTGGCCATTATTGCTAGATATTCTGATGATCTCACAATGATTAATAAAATTAGAATCAGTGCCAATAAGTACATCAGGAAGTGATTAATTGAATCATCCTACAATGGACTATTAATGTTTAATAACGTGAGATGGCTGAGTCGAGGAAAAATATTCGAAAGATTTGTGGCGTGTTTTGACGAAATTTTATTATTTATTGAAAATAAAGATCTAATGAACGTTCTGCATCAGCAATTTAATGTTCTTTACTGACCTTTCTGTTCATATAAATGAACTTAGCTTAAAATTAGGTGGTTTGGGCAAAAGTATTGAGATTATGTTTGGATCAAATATTTTGAAAGTAAACTTCAAATTTTCAAGCGAGATATTGAAACTAAAACATACAACTATTTTCTTCCCATAAAAAATATTTCAAAAAGGGAACAAGTCCATACTTCTGTAGTAGAATATAATAAACTCATTAATTCAACAGTTCAGTGAAAGATTCAACCAGTTTAGAAGCCTAGAAAAGACAATTAAAATAATTAAGTACATATCTTGATGTAGTTGATTACAATACTTTGGAATTAAAGAATTTTCAATGGATGGAAATTGAAGATTTAGAGATGCAATTGGTAGATTTTCAGAATAGCATTTGGACTGAAGGATTTGTCGAGTTAAGATCAGTCGTTGAAAATATGGAACGAAATCGTTTGAAGAATGAAAATCGAAGGTTTGGAACAGATTACCTGACACTTATACTAACTTGAACGATTTAGCAATGACTTTGCTAATAATTTTTTCATCCACATATTTTTGTGTGGCATTGTTCTCAGCATTAAATAATATTAAGACAAACAAACGGAATCGGTTAACAGATGAGGTCACTGGTGCTTACTTGGCCTTGAAATGTACCAAGTACAACCCTGGAATAGAAAATTTAGCAGACAAGCTTCAGCACCAAAAAAGTGAAGGTGTATTCTAGATATTATGAAAATGTGGATGAATTACGTCAAGCAGTTGAAGAAGCAGAAGTTCCATGGCCTAATATGTTAAAATCTTACTTTGTCTATTAGATGTTTTTACTATCTTAGACATGAACATGTTATATATTATTGAATAGCATTTTCTGTGATGATATTAAAAATGTCAAAATCCAATATGGCTGCCATAAGAAAAACAAAAGTTGATTATTGTCACGCAAAATCTAGTAGACCTAGATCTTTTTGAAAAGCATTTTTAAAATCCTCATGACTTGTTATCCCTAGCCTGCAACTTTTGTAAATTTATCTCTTTTAGGAAACAAAATATGGAAGATTTTCAAAACTGCATTTTTTTCTTTTTCACCCTGTATCTGCCTAATGAAACAAAAATTTCAAAATCTGATGTCGGATTATTCATGGACAAATGAATATGCAACTTTTCTCCCATTTAACCGATGTTGTATCTCCAACGGTTCCCCATGTACTGCATTTTAAACTGGAAAGGGTGTATACAGGGTGTTTAAAAAAGATGCGGCAATATTAAAGGGGGTGATTGCCCAGGTCATTTTATACAAAAAAGTTCCGATAAACATAGGTCCGCAAACGCTTCGTTACCGATCTACAGCGTGTTGAAGTTTAATTAAAAAAAAAATTGTAAAAATTTGATTTTTCCAAAACGATTTGAGATATCATAATGAAATTTTAGGCGCGTTAATAGCTGTGGGAGACACATACTTTGCAATACAACACGATCGTCGTACGACAAAAAGTTAAGAGAGCTATTTTCTTATTTTTAGAGAAATCAGCGGCGTCCTATTTCTTTCTTGAAAAATAGCCTGCGACTGAACATCGTGTTGTATTGCAAAGTATGTGTCTCCCACAGCTATTAACGCGCCTAAAATTTCATTATGATATCTCAACCCGTTTTGGAAAAATCGAATTTTTACTGTTTCTTTTTAATTAAACTTCAACACGCTGTAGATCGGTAACGAAGCGTTTGCGGACCTATGTTTATAGGAACTTTTTTGTATAAAATGACCTGGACAATCACCTCCTTTAATATTGCCGCATCTTTTTTAAACACCCTGTATATTTATAAATATACAGTGATGTCCTAAAGTAACGGATAAATTCATTTTCTACGTAATTATGAATACAAAAGAAAAATCCCGAAACAGGTCACTGTTTACCTGCCCGTTCAACCTTCTAGGGGTAATAAGTACCCCCTTTAAAAATTTCAAATGAAAAGGGTAGCGTGTGATACCGCGTTTAAAGGGGATTTCAATTCTTTTTTCAGCAATATTGGACTTTTTGATTTATGGACCTTGATAATCAAGGAAACAGCAATTTTATTGAATACAAACGAGTAGGCGTAGATTCAAATACCTGTCAGGATTGATTAGTCTATTAATTCTGTTTATGTCAAAAACTAAATTAAGATCTTTTTGTGACATTTAAGAAGTATTTAAAATGTGGTTTAGTTCCCTACACGTCGTTAATATTGTTTATTAATTTTTAAATGTTAATTTCATACATTCTAATAAATTTAGTGTTTTGGGGATTCCTTTGTTTGTCGTTCCGATTGAATTATGACGAAGTTGACGGCAATTTGCGGTTCTACCGGAAGTTGTACGACATCCTTATCCTTAATATGGAAATGTCAAATTCATAAATCGTTAGGAAACTTCTACTGAACGGGGTTTCGAGATACATCCTGTATATAAATGATATATAAACTTAATACTCCTCTAAGCAGTTAATGGCCCGGCTACTAGCGTTAAATTGTCGGTTTTAATTAAAATTTTACGCCGGATCCAACACTACGATAACTACTATTTAACACATTCGAAATACCCAATACAAGAAGCAAGATTCAACGCTATCTACCGGCTCTCCAACCTACTATATATATATACATCGTCGCCGTTGTTGTTGTTGTTGTTGTTGTTACCGTTGTGACAACGAGATATATAACGCATAAAAGAGGGGACGGCCCACCGCAGTGCCCTGTCCCCCCTCCCCTTTCACCTCCTTGTGTTCCCCCTTCCTCCTGGGTACCCTCTTCCGATCGGTTCGATCCTGAATATTGACATAATTTGCATAAATGCGCAGTAATGGTGAAGTACATCAGGTAGGTAACTGATTGAGGTATTGGGACACGGTATGGGCATGTCTCCGCATAAAATACAATCTCATCCCAGAGACCTGGATGTTGCTTGCTACTGGCGGTGCGACCTCTACCGGCCGGGGCCTCGTTATGCTGTGGCTGTGATGCTAAAGCTTTATGTGTGCGTGTGTGTGTGTGTGTGTTGGCCTCTCCTCTGAACATGATGGGCGACTGAATATTATATTAGTTAATTACGTCGATGTCGATTTTCCTCCTGGTTCATCCACGATAATGAACGGCAAACACGGCCCCGTGATGGTAGGTTACATCGCAGTGTGCCAATATGATCAATTCAATTGGTCACTAATGCACGGCTAAATGTTTAAGCAGAACAACGACTAATTTAGATGATTACACTATTATTGACTTTCGATTTAATTTCGATTTAAAAAATCGTTTTTATATCTATGTAGTTTATATATTTACAGCTATGGAACATCGAAGAACAAAAAAAAAAGCGAGGTAGTCGTTTTATACGTTTTAGTTTCCCTTCAGTGGTATCGACTGCTGGGGAGCCAACGCACAAAAACGGTAACTAATAGACGCTCGGGCAATTAAAAATCTTTTTATAATTGAGATGAATTTCAAACAGGTCGAAATGAGCAATATCTATTCACGACACAGACGCCGGCGGAGCATCGGAAAGGAGTTAAGCGACTCGGATAGATTTTGTGCTCGCGCTTACCTCTACGGCGGGGCAGATTATCGCAGAAGGTAAGGAAATTATAATAAATGCCTCTGCCCCCTGTCTCTCTCTCTCTCTCTCTCGTCTCTACAGACGCATTCAAAAGTCGTCGGTCTGCAGTTTTCTCGAAACGATTCGTTTAACGTTCTATTGCTAATTTATTAATTTTATTTACAGGATTTTTATATAATTGGGGATCGTTCAGATCATTTTAATAAGCTATATGATGTTAGTTTTTTTTTTTGGGCCTCTGGGAATTTTACATTTTAAACTGGACCACCATCGTTACTGTTTGATTTGTCAATTTATTGCAGAGAAAACAGTCAGTTCAAGCTAGGAAATAAATTGTACAATTGATCCAATCTGCTAATCTTCAACTAACATCTTTCTTTGACAAGAAATTTAAATTCGAAACTTTGGTAATTATTTCCGTTTCAACTTCCACGCTTTAATTATGATTTGGACGGTGTCTTTTTTTTTCAAGGCCACAAAAGGTGAACAAACCTCAGTATAAATATGTACAATTTCATTTCAGTTCAAGAAGATATCCAGTTGATACTTTAAGAGAATTTTTATTGACTGAAAAAAGCTTCCTTTGGGAATTTCGGGTTCGTCCTGGGGCCATCGAGGAATGTCATCCGAATCGTTGTGTGTGATTCTGAATTTTTTTGATCGCTATCATTTAAGGTCTATTCAGACATTTCAGTGCTGTGTAAGTTCAGTGTCAGTGTTGGGTCAGTACTATCAGTGCCGTGTCTATTTACACATTTCCGTACAGGTTCAGTGATAGTGCCGTCAGTGATGTTTGAGATGGCAAGGTATACGGACGTAGAATTGGCAATAATTGCAACAATTTTAGATAACGAGGAAGTGCGCAAGGTGGAAAAAACGGAAATGATGCGTGGAAGAAAAGGGAAAGTGAAGGAGAGTTTGCAACTTTATAAAGAGTTAATTGATGACGGAACAAAATTTTCGATATATTTGAAATCTAAGATTGTTTTATTATTGAGTAGACTAGTTTTACTAAAATTCCCTCTAACTATAACTTCATTCTAAATAAGAAAGGAGCAATATGATGTAAATAGAATTTAAAATAAACGTTCAAAATGTGATTGTTGCTTAAAATCTAGTGCACATTTACATTTCAGAACAATTTGTCAAAATTGCATATAAAGCTGAGATTCGGTACGGAATGATTTATCTATACTTATCATCATCATATTTCTTAGATGAAATTTATTAACAGATGTTAGAATAAATTGTTTGATGTGGAGAATTTACAAGAAAATAAGCTCGGTTTGTTCTGGTTGTTTTCAAATAGTAGTGATTTTGGGCATGAGAACGCTAAATCCAACTCATATTCTTCGCTCGACTCTCTTGATCAATCATCTGCCAATATTTTCAACAGTTTTTCTCTGTCTGGCAGAGTTGTTGGTCCACTCTTAGTGCAAAAATTTTCATGATCTCCAAGATCGCTTGATCTAACCCTATTGGATCATTTCATGTTTGGCTATCTAAAAAAAATAGGATCAATTGGAATTATATGCATACACCATAACCATTTAATGTGAAATGATGCGCTACAGCAGACTGTGGAGTTAGTTGCCACTATTATAACTGCATAACTATAGATTGGAAAACACATCACAATTCAGGCATCTCTGCAAATAGAAATTTCATACAAGAAGAATTTATTATTGTCTTGAGTATTTGACAATTAAATTTTGTTTTGTTGATGTCGCACAAGGCAAAAATATTCATGGCGGAATTTTTCTTCATCACAATCTAGGAATAGTTCTTTTTACTGTTCCCGAATCAGAATATCCACTTAGTAGGTAAACTAAGTCACTTCTATTGAAGCTGGACCAGTCACTCGACGTGGACACGCTGTATAACGCTTCAATTATTTATGTCGCAGCTAAAACCTGTCAAACTGTCATAATTATGACATTCAAATGAAACCAGAAAATGTAGACTTAACCTGTCTTACATAAGTTATTAAGAAATTCGTCAAATACATTTATAAACAGAAATGAAAATAAAACCGTCAGTTCGCACGAAAGTCATTTGAAAATCTACTTTTTATAATTGCGCCTTTTCATAAGTTTTATTGCTGGATCTGTACCATCAATTTTATTTCACAGTTGGAATGAATTATTTGAAATTTAGTAAGATTACGTATTTTATTATAATAGTAATAAAGTTTTATAATAATTTTACATACTTACCACTTACTTTCAATTTCTTCCCTATAGAACTTCAAAATCAAGTTATTATTTACTGTCCATTATTTTGATGAGACAAATCATACAATACAGGAACCTAAACTACAAGAAGTTGTTCATCATCCATTCTTTTTAGTAGAGAATCCGTTTGAATTGTAATATCGTTGTCGAAAATGCAACGGCACGGCTGTACTGACAAAAATGGTACTGTTTTTTAGACGGTGGCATTGATACCAAATATAATTTCGGATACAGATTCAAACTTAAAGGATACGGTACTGATTTCTGGATAGGAGTAAATGAATTAAGCTATCTCATCAAGAAATATTTATCTTGTTTCAGACACCATCAGATATATTAATATATATTTGGGCGTTTATTTTCAAGAAGGTCCAGGGAACAAATTGATAACTTTTTCTATTGTTTTGATATTTTTGAAGTCTATTGTTTTGATATCAAATATGCTGTGTCATTAGATTCCCAGTCTGAAAATATCATGCTGTACAAAAAATAAACTTCCTAAAATCTAGGCTTCCGGAACAAACACTTGCATATAAAGGGAAAATGATTTATCTATACTTATCATCATCATATCTTCATTAACAGTGTTAGAATAAATTGTTCCTGGAGAATTACAAGAAAATAAGCTCGGAATTGTTACACCACCGTCGAACTCATTCGCTCGACGAATCTGAATATTTTCACAGTTTTTTTGCTGGCAGAGTTATAAAAAACTATCTTATCTTTTGAAATCTTCAAACTTTGGCATTTAAAAAAAATTCTCCGAATAATGAAACAGATTTCTCCGCTGAGTCGTTAGTTGCCACTATCTATAGGAACGAATTTGACAATCATTTTGAATCTCATAGACAGAAATCAGAAGAATTATTGTGAGTATTGTTTGCGAATTAAATTGTGTTTTATTTGGGTTGGAATTCTTCATAGTTCTTTTTAGTTCCCGAATCGAATATCCATTATTAAACTAAGTCACTTCTGACACCTTTGGACATCGTATCATTTTGACAGCTAAATTCAATGCCATTTCATAAAAATTTATCCGATTGTGAATAGATGCTACAAATATTTCGGAAATATTTTTTGAGCAATAGGATGATTTTGTTGAATTTGTGAATGATAAAGTGCTGACGCATCCTAGGTAAAAAGTGAAGCTATTCGTCATTTATGATATTACAGAGCCTTGGTCGGTATGATTATTACAGAAAGATGGTAGAGAATCCGTTTCTAATACTAAACAATGGTACCGTTTTTTAAAGTAGTACCATTGTTAGATCGTGAAGGAAATTTAAAATGGAGTTGAATGTCCTATAGGTGATGTACAGATCTTATAAATATTAAAGGGGTTAATTTAAATTGTGATTTATTGTGTCATGGATGCCCAGTCTGAAAATATCATGCTGTAAATGTTACAAACAAAATGCGTGTGGAGGATCTTCATCAGTCTAAATCTTCCTAGCACATAATTAATAAACCACCGTCGAACATTGGTTGAGAATTTACATCGGTTATAATCCTTTTATCTTCTAAACTTCACATTTAATTTCTCCGTAATTTTTACAGATTTCTGGAGTCGTGTTTTCGAACGCCATAAATGACGATTAACATTGTACGTGTTAAAAATTGGGTTGGATCATCGAGTAGGTCTCATTGCTGCACGACACCTTTAATCGCCTCATATCGCGGATTCAAAATAAATTTATCCGATTTTAGATGCCAACGGAATTTATTTGAGCCAGGCAATCCACTCATTTTTGTATCTCTAAGCTATTTCGTCGTAGTTCATTAAAATTACTAAAGTTCAAAAGAAATCGTGATCTTATTAAACTTTTAAAGTGATTTTTCACTGATTATAACGAATGAATTCGTTTTCTTCTATTCTTTCTACGAATCCCATCAGTTACTCAATTAGCAAGACGTTCACTACATGTTTAAAATGAATTAAAAAATTTTTGTATGAGTTCATGAGAACAAATGATATGTCTTATAACGATGACGTAGTAGCCATTATTGTTACTCAACTTAGCAACTTATTATGCAAATAACGACCTCATCAGTTACTCAACTCATGTTTATGAATCATAAAATTGAGATGAGAACAAGGTGTCTTCCCCATGAGTGAGAGATGAGTGTCAGATGTGGTAAGAATGAGTGCTACTTAAGTCACAACTATGAATTTGATTATAAAAATAGGAAGCGAAATTGCGTAAGTGTGGGCACAGTTTATGAAATGCTAGTGATCTCTTAGCTCATTAAGTATTAGCTCGGTTTTGATTGTTCTTGATTTTGTAATCTAGTCTTTCTAAAATCATTTATTTTTTGATATCTGTCTGGATAATCTTATCTATTACTGTGTGTTGGCAAAAGAATACAGGAAACATGCTTACTTGATAGTTTAGCACTCTTAGGGTGGGCAATTGAATCTTGAAAAAAGCAGCAATAAATAAAAATAAATACCGGTGTAATAGCGTCTTTTTAAAATTATGTGATAACTAAATCTTCTTTCTGTGATATTTCAGGGTACGAATAAGATATCGAAATACGGTTTCTACTAGCCTATTTAGGTATCACTTCGCTACATTTCTATGAAGAAGAAGTCATATTATTGCATTTAATTTTTTAGAGAATTTTGCAATTTTCTGTTATTATATCAAAAAGCGCGCTCTGGCGGCATCACTAAGAAGTAGACATATCACAGGTACGATAGGTTTGATGGAACAATAAACGCTTTTCCCAATGAGACCGAGTTTGTTAAAATCAGTTCAGTCGTTTAGGACTTACAGCTGTTTATTTAAAAAAACATTGAATTACACCCCACCACTTTATTTTAATAGATACGTCAAAAAGTGTTAAACAAAAACTACTCGAGTAAAGCTTAGCTTTAAAAAGCATATATGTTGTGGTAACATTTACTGGGTGGATTTCAGTGAAAAATCACTTTAAAAGTTTAAGATTCCGGTTACGCCTCCTGGCGACCACCTTGGAAATCTGAAAATGTTTTCCACGGTCTTCCTTTGACAACTTTAGTAATAAAATTTTTTACAGCAAATCTCTACGACGAATAGTTTCAGAGATACAGCACTTTGCATTCGTATCTGACCACCCTGTATATACCATCCGAGCAGCATTTATTCAAAGATATTTTAATATTTGAAACATGTTAATAGTAAGCTGTGAAATTGCCGTTAATTGTCAAAACCGACAAGGGGAGCGTTGTATCATTTTATTATTAATAGTTTTTGATTTAAAAAAAACAACATAAAGCCGATTTTTTATGAACTTATTTTTATATTTTTTTTTATTCAGTTGTAATTCATTTAACAGATTATTCATGTCATAATCATTCGTTGGTGATGTGTATGAGCCATCTCCTGTTGCCATACGTTTCTTCTTTTCTTCGGCTAATTCCCTTCTTCTTCTATTCTTCATATTTTCCCAGGAGTTTTTTAATTGCACAGCAGTTTTCGATTACACACAAAAAAATGAATAGGTACCTACGTCTCATACATACTCTCCTCATACGTTACTCAACTTAGCAAGACGTTTACTCATGTTTATGAATCATAAAATTGAGATGAGAATAAGGTGTCCTCCCCATGATTGGGAGATGAGTGTGAGCTGAGGTAAGAATGAGTGCTACTTAAGTCACAACTACGAATTTGACCCTAAAAATGGTGTGGGCACAGATTATGAAATGCTAGTGACCTCTTAGCTCATTTAGTATTAGCTCGCTTTTGATTGTTCTTGAATTTGTAATCTAGTCCTTCTAAAATCATTTATTTTTTAATATCTGTCTAGATTATCTGTTTACCTAAAATTCACAAACCTGGCAAGTCGGTGAGGCCAATTGTTTCGGCAATTGACGCACCGACTTATAAGGTTTCCAAATGGTTGACCAATGAATTTAATAATTTGCCAATACATTAAAGAAATTCAAAATATTCAGTTGCTGGAGGGTGAAATATTGATTTCATTTGATGTTAGTTCTCTCTTTCCTAGTGTACCGATTCCAGACACCTTGACATATCTCGAGGACTTGTTGCTTCAAAATAGTTTGAGTCAACAATGTGTCCAGGAATATATTCGCTTAACTGACATCTGTATGAAACAGAACATTTTTCAATTCAACGGGGGTTTTTATGAACAGCTGGAAGAAACGGCAATGGGTAACTCCTTGTCGCCCTTTTTGGCTAACCTTTTCATGAGCCCTTTTGAAAAGGACTTAAGGAGGACGCGCACTGAATCGACTCGGATCGGTCGGTTCGGATCGGAACGATCGGCACGTTTTGCTATACATGAAATTCAATGTACTACCGCGCACTGCTTCGACTCGACACGCTCAGACCGGTCGGATCGGCTCGGCAACGTCAAAGAATACTAGAGGAGGCAAAAATTGCCGAATGTTCTTAACGGTCGGTGAATATTATTTTCTGTAAATTTAAGACTTTTGCAAGAGCACAATGTCTGATGAACGTTTAATTGAAAGTGTGCGAGAATATGTGATACTGTATGATCCCCAAAATAGGTACTATCACGACAACATTCGTAAAGAGAACGCATGGAGTGAGATTGCAAAAAAAACAGGAAACTCTGGTAAGGAAAAATAAATAATTTATTGACAATAAATTTATATTTAATATGTGTAATATATATAGATACATATTTATCAACCTATCTTCCTGCATTTATTTTATCGCGTTGCCATGCCACACTTCCTTGATTGGACATGAAATATTGTGTAAATTGTTCTCTGATATTAAAAGCCTGTCGTTGAAAATTGCCTCCAATATTAACCATGTTATCAAGACCTTCTACAACCTCCTCAGCCTCAAGTTCCCCAGGTTGCCAAGCACAGGAATCATTTCTTAAAAAATTATGCAGTGCCGCACTAGCTAAAGTAATTATGTCTAGATGATCGGGCAAAATATTAAACTTTTTAAAAAAAATTCTAAATTTTTTTGCCATAATTCCAAAAGCATTTTCGCTTACACGTCTAGCTCTGCAGTGACGATAATTGTAAGTTCTGTATGCTTCATTATTGCTTGTTTGAGCTCCGGGGTAGGGTCTCATTAAATTGGACAACAATGGAAATGCTTCATCCCCAACAATTACATGAGGTAAAACAGTATCCGTGTGAGGCAACGCTTTATCTTTAGGTAAATTTAATTCCTTTGCAAGCAGTCTTTTTCCAAGTTGGGATGAACGGAATATTCCTTCGTCACTGTTACGACCAAATGCTCCCACATCTACGCAGATGAATCTATAATCTGCATCCACTAGAGCGAGTAGAACGATGCTAAATTCCTTCTTATAATTATGAAACAGAGATCCAGAATTCGGAGGTTTTTCAAATACAATGTGTTTACCGTCGATGGCCCCTACACAATTAGGATAGTTCCATTTTGTACGGAATCCTTCTTCTATTTTTTGCCATTGCTCCAGCGTCGGAGGGGGCATCACCAATGGTGCTAGTATAGCCCATATTCTTTCATATGTGTCATAAATAATTTCACGTACCGTTGTTTCTCCTAACCTATAACTGAAGCTAATCGTAGAAACGGAATCGCCGTAGCCAAGAAATCTGTAATTAAGAAAATATACTGTACGATACCAATTACTAAAAATTGAAATACGTTGCAATATATTACTAGAGCTATAATTATACAAATTCTTCACTTAAAATCAGCATTTATTTTTTATAGTTTCAGATTGCAAAAAACGATGGACCGCTCTTAGAGACGCTTTCCGTAAAGCACTGCGAAACAGAAAAACCGTTAGTGGCCAAGCAAGTATTGTTTTAAAAAATGGAAGTATGAGGACATTATGTCTTTCATGATTCCTTTTTACTCAGAAAGAGCACAAATATCAAATCTGGGGTTGAGTGGCTCCCAAGATATGATATCAAACAATTTAGATGAGGAATCTCTGCCATTATCTGACAATGAAACTGAAAATATTAGGGATTCGCCTGAGCGTCCTTTATCTGCATCTGAGGATATCATGTCACCAGCAACTCCGGAATCTAAAGCATCTACATCAAAGTCGATCAAACAACAAAATGTTTCAATGGGCCTGGTGCTAAAAAATTATTTTGATAAAAAACAGGCTTCGAAGATGATTAAAAAAGCAGATCATTTGCAGAAATTTTTTGATGCTATGCAGGAGACAGTGAGAACCTTTTCTCCTCGTCTTCAAATTGAAATAAAATCAAAAATATCAAGCCTAGTTAGTGAATATGAATTGAAAAATTTAATGATGGACCAAATGTCCACTGAGAATGCCAATAATGTTTCAGTGCAACACCAAGTTTATTCCAATATTACGTCTTCTGTGGCTTGTTCGCCTCTTGTCAGTCCAACCGAACCAGATAACCATGCAAGCCAGTGGAAAGAAATAACCATTCCTTCACAGAAACCGTTAACACCACCTCCAGCTTTACGTCCAGGAAATGAAAACTTCAATTTTTATGGACAGGTCTCTCATAATGATACTTTCGATGCACCTGGCACTTATCGCAACTTTTAATTTTGTTTTTAGTATATTAATAATATATATAATATAATCTTATGTTCGAGGTGTTATTATTTCTTGTTTCCCCCTATTTTACAGGTAATACCTAACATTTTATTACATAGATACTTACTTGAGAGTGACAGCTAGCCGCTCTTCAGGTGAAACTGCTTTTCGATAATTTGTGTCTTGCTTTCTGAGAGGTAATAAATGAATAAGTTCATAAAATTTTGCACTAGACAATCGAAAATATTTGAAAAATTTTTCATCATCTCCAAGTAGATCAGGAAACAAGTGGTAAAACTCTCCATAAGTTTCTCGCTTAAGATTAATATTATGAATCCAGAATCTTGGTTTCTTTCTTTCCATATCTTCGCACGCTAAGGCAATCATGACATCTTCGTCAGATTCTGATGAACTGGAGCTCATTTTTTTAAATGTTTGGTAGGTATTTAAAATTGAGGAATTAAATAACTTTTCTGTTGGACGGCTGCTGAAGTCGAACTGACCGATTTGACCGATTCAGTGCGCGGCTCTCACTGACGTGCCGATCGTTCCGATCCGAACCGACCGATCCGAGTCGATTCAGTGCGCGTCCTCCTTTAGAATCCGAGAGCGAATACTTTCCTAGGGTTTGGTTGAGGTATGTGGATGATATTTTCGCTATATTTGACACTAAAAAATGTAATATTGACGATTTTCTCAATAGATTAAATAATCGGTTCGAAACCATAAAGTTCACTTGTGAAAGAGAAGAAATCGATCAGCTACCCTTCCTAGATACTTTAGTAATTAGAAATAACAATAGATTAGAGTTTGATGTGTATGGAAAGGAAACCAGTACACTTCGCTACATTCCTTCAGATTTCATCATTGTGTTCAACACAAAGTGACAAGCCTGAATTTTTTGGTCCAGAGACTTCTCACTTTTTCCTTGAACAAGACGAGGTATGAGAAAGAGCTTAAAATTATAAAAGATGGGGCCAAGTGTAATGGTTTCCAGCCTCAGCATATCTATAAGTTAATTAGGAAATTTAATTATAAGAAAACTGTGAAAGAATCTACGACTTTTCGAGAAGATGTTAAAGCTTCACTCGTTGTGACCCTCCCTTACGCTCCCTTTATCACTAAAGGTTTGAGTAAAATCTTCAAAGAGCTAGATCTCAGAATAGTTTACAGTTCTGGGACTAGTTGACGAAGTCTCATCGGTAACCCTAAAGATAAAATACAACCTCTAGAAAAGTCAGGTATTAACGAAATCAATTGTAAAGATTGTAATCAAAAATATATTGGGCAAACCAGGAGAGCAGTCTCAACTAGATTCAAAGAGCATATGGCTAATCTTAGATTTAATAGAATTGAGAAATCGAGCGTTGCCCAATACATTTTTGAAACAGATCACAACATCGATCATACGAATGTTAAATTAATAAGACAAATAAACTATGGTAAGTTTCTAAATGTTTTCGAAAGTTTAGAAATATATAAAAATAAGTCATGTGTAATGAACTGTGACAATGGACCTATACCGCATTCGTCATTGTTTTCGTTAATCGGAAATTAATGATGCGTATCGGATTGACCGGGCATAACATTTGGGTTACCTGTTTTTGTAGATTTTATTTTAATTTAGTTTTATTATCGCCTTGATAATGACAGCATTGCTGTTGAAACGTGTCGGTGTTTTAGTTAAAACTTGTTTGGTGTTTAGTGGATTAAAGTGTTTAGTGTTCTTTTCGATAATATACAGTAATTTAGGCTTGAATTGTGTGTTGGCAAAAGAATACAGGAAACATGCTTACTTGATAGTTTAGCACTCTTAGGGTGGGTTTATCAATGTGAGGGTAAATAAATTAACTTGCAGATAAAATTTTATTCGTAAGATAATTACAATGAAACGTTTATTGAGTGTTAAGTTATCTGCAAGATAAAGCAGCAAATAAATTTATCCAACTGCTTTGGGAATCTAACTACAACTTTTGAACCACCTTATATTCTTCTACAACGTGACACATCCTTCTACGAGAGCTTGTACCGTGCAAGAAACGACATGTCGCGTCCATCAAAGGATATCAACTATTATAAATATATTGTGTCATAGTCAAGGCCTTCGGCATATACATATAAACGTTGAGTAGTTCTTCTTTGCAGTCGTCGTCGCCTACCACCCACGAAGATCGAAAGCCGTTCGGATCCATTTGCGACGATTCCGAAGAATCGATCTGTATGAGATGATGGTGACGCGAAAAAGAAAAATTTTGTTTTGTTTTCGATTATCCCTTTTCGCCGGACTTATCCTTTTTGTACTCTTTCACGACTTACCTATACCTATACAGTACCTACAATATATATATCCAGTTTTAAAAGAGTGAGAGATATATTTCGCATGCGGTCCGCTCGTCAATCTCGCAATCGACCGTCACCATCTAGACATGACCATTGCTAACTCAACACGTACAATGCTAACACATACAACCTCCGCTTCTTCTCTCTCTCTTCCACGACGACGACGACGACGACAGCGGCAGCAGCAGCATCGTCTTTTTGACGACTATACGACACTAACAGGAGAGACAACGGACACGACAATAAAATCGCAACGGTAAAAAGAAGGACGGCCGAGAAGACTAAACATACACTCTTCGAGAGATGAAACGTAGACGGCGACGGAGAAGTGTAAGTGTAAAGAGATGATGGGGCATCGCGATTCGAATTGCACCCACACAATCGCGCGGACAAAGCGCAATCCTTTAGTGTATCTCTTCGAGATATCTGACGTTCTGATAGGGATATGTACAATGTGTGTTGGAATCTATAATAAATTGTCTTCAGAATGTGTTATATAAAGATTAAATTACGACAACGTGAATGAATCGCCTCCATCACAGTATTGAGTCGTTTTTCTAATTAAAACCAACGCCTATAGGCTCGTGTAAAGATTTGATTTTTTCATTAGATACCTAACTTAATTTCGGATGAGCGTAGATGACAGATTGATCAAGGGAGCCACAAAAAGCTCCTTTTACGATACGATATCTTCCCATGCGATTATATACGTCGTAGGTAAAAACACCTTCCTAATTCGTTAAATCATTCATATTTTATCCGGGGGAAGATTACTCTATATTGGTTTCTGAGGGCAGCGGCGAACGTGAGTCTGCATGTTTCTTTAATTTTATGCTATTTCACAGTTCACACATTCGAGCCTGGCCGACGGTTATTTTTTTTTTTTTTTTGTTAGGCGATTCTGGATATGCGGCGGCGTCTAAGATGGGGGAAAAAGAAAACAATAGTGCGGAGTAACTTTTGTTTGGAGAAGGTATTTTGTCGGCCGACCACGATTATGCTACTCGTCTTCATCTATTTATTGGTTTTTCTATTCCTTTTTTTCGTCTCCCTCTATGTAGATGATAGATCGAGATATTATTTTTGTTTAATTAATAATGTGGGTGGCCGAGCTTCTTTCGAGATTTTAATGTGTTAATAAAGTTTTTTTTCTCAGATATATTTCCATTAAATAAATAAAGATTTATGTATTATTGTATCGGTCAAACTAAACAATATTTAAAGAAACGACATCATAACATCATCCTCGACTTCGGGGTCAAACTCAGCCACCACCACCGTTTTGTAAATTAATCGGATGCCAAACCAAGCAAAATCAGGAAACACCACACCCATCGTCTCTAGTATCTCAAAAGAATTAAAATACCTCCGCAACGCGATAATCGGTGGAGAGCCGAAATTGCTCATCATGGATTATATTGTGCAGGAGGAGTTCATCTTGGAGGCGGGTAAGGATGATAGATTCGCCTATTTTTGAAAGATTTGACGGGAGAGAGATGGGGCGGTGATTCTGCAGACATTTTGGGATTGCAATAAATTACTAGATGGAGCTAGATGAAAAAATTCATAATTTGATCACGATAGTATGGAAGAAAGAGGTAATGCCAAAACAATGGAGAAATTCAGTAATATGTCCAATCCCCAAAAAAAAAGGAGATCTAACTCTAATCATAGAGGGATAGCCTTGTTACAGATGTGGTACACAAGATATTAGCGATACTTATATTCAAAAGATTAAGGAAATATGAAAATGGAATAATAACAGAAGGGCAGCAAGGAGGTTTTAGAGAAGGGAGATCGACAGTTGACCAAATATTTACGTTGAAAACAATACAGCACAATAGTTATGAACAAAACCAAAGTCTACACATGCTATTCATAGACTTTAAGCAGGCATATGATTCAATCTCCAGAAAGGGTTTGATCGAGGCTCTCGGAATTCTGGGAATACCAAAGTCAAAGCAGGAAATTTCTCAAGGCAATTTGCAGTGAGTAGGGGGCTCAGACAAGGTGAACCACTCTCGACAAATTTATTTAATCTTGTTCTTGAACTAGTCATGAGAAAAAAACAAGATACAAGGAGTGGGTTTGATTTACCACCATAAGTGGTAAATCAAAGTATGCGGACATGAGAAAGGAGATTACAGAACTCTAATAAACATTTAATCTGTAAAGCACGTGGAAAAGAATATACAATTGAAAGGGTAAAGCAGTTTGAATACTTTGGGACCATTACCAATATCAGCCAAGAAGACGTGGAGACTAACGAATATTAAAAGGTAGGGCAGCTAAGGCAAGAAATATTCAGGGCAGTTTATGAAACAATTATTCGACCTGTGGTTTTGTACCCATGCGAAAGGTGGACAACTACTACAGCTAGCGAAAAGAAATTGGAAATTTGGGAACGAAAAGTCTTCAAGAAAAATATTTGGAGGTGTAAGGGATCGGCATGGACAATGAAGAAGACCAACAAATACGGAAGTAAAGATCTTGTGTGGAAAACCAATAATAACAAACAAAATTAAGGCGCAGAGAAGTAGATGGCTAGGACGCATCAGTAGAATGCCGGACGATGCAGATGGTACCAACAAGTGAAAGTAGGTATAGTGAAAATTGGAATCAATTGGAATTGGAGGGATAGAGCAAAGGACCGGAGGAAGTGGAGTGAAGTGGTGAAGAAGATAGAAGCCAAGGGCCTCCATGGTCTGTAGCGCTAATTACTGTGGCTGTGGAAATATCCAAGATGAAGTATGGTATTGACGATGTGTATTAGCATTTCCAGAACATAGCCTGGAAGTCTCTTGATGACAGTATTCGATTTTGTCCTATTCTTTGATCGTGTTTGATATAATTTTTTTCCTAATTTTATTGGTTAATGACGGTCGATTTCATTTAATTAACCGTCATTACCCAATAAAATTAGGAAAAAAAATGATGACAGTATTAGTAATAGAGTCACGGTCTGAAGCCTTGCCCAGCTTACGAGACTTGATAATATCCTCTCCAGATCATCGTCCTAGGGAGTGCGGGGCAAGAAGAGAGATGGTACCAATAAGTGAAAGAAGGTATAGAGAAAATTGGAATCAATTGGAATTGGAGGGATAGAGCAAAGGACCGGAGGAAGTGGAGTGAAGTGATGAAGAAGATAGAAGCCAAGGGCCCTCCATGGTCTGTAACGCTAATTGCTGTGGCTGTGGAAATATCCAAGATGGAGTATGGTATTGACGATGTGTATTAGCATTTCCAGAACATAGCCTGGAAGTCTCTTGATGACAGTATTCTATTTTCTCCTATTCTTTGATCGTGTTTGATATAATTTTTTTCCTAATTTTATTGGTTAATGACGGTCGATTTCATTTAATTAACCATCATTACCCAATAAAATTAGGAAAAAAAATGATGACAGTATTAGTAATAGAGTCACCCCCTGAAGCCTTGTCCAGCTTACGAGATTTAATAACATCCTCTCCAGATCATCGTCCGAGTTGCTGCCCATAGAAATGTCATCCACCGATTGAAAATGATCAGCTATAACCTCAGCCATGGCGTGGGCATGGTAGGCAAGGTCATGAATAGGCTCAACGGAAAGCGCTTGTTGCTTGCTACGTTTTACGACTTCAGCCAACTTTCACATCAAGCCGTTCTGAATCGAGGTAGAGGACACTTTGGTCAATCGAATCTTACTACTGTCTTATCTTATCTCGAAGTAGAGTCCTGGAACCATCCATCATGTCGAGGCAAGCTCATAGTTGTGGCCCCATTTCGGCAGGTAGATATGCAATTTGTGAGTCTTGCAACAGCCGCCTCAAGAGAGGGTGGGTTCAGAATGTCAGTCAAAATACCAGATGAAATTTCATCAACTTCTGTCTCGGCCTGTAATATTATTTGTTGATGACAGTATACGATATTGAAACTGAGTAATCTTTGCAGAAATCCGGATATCATTTTAATTTTGTTGCGTTTCTGTCTTTAAGCTGTTGAAGACTCTCCAGCCCCGCCACCCCCGTACTTTCGAATGTTCTATATGCTAATGCTTTTTGTTTTTATTTTGTGCCACAAAAAGAAAATGTTGTGCTTCCATATTAACCGAATTATAGCGATTTAAAAATCCAGCCCTGGCATATTGTTAGCCTCGCCACCCCCGCCCCTCATTTCGAAATTTTGTACACGCTATCTTTTTGTGTTTATTTCTTCCCATAAAAAGAAAAATTTTGTTTTTTCATATTAACTGATTGTGAGTAGGGAAGTAAGTAGGGAAAAATTGTCGGTTATAGAAAGTGATTGATTTCAACCTATACGACAAGGTGATATCATACAATATGATCTTAATGTAGCCTTCAGGCTTTCACGGCCGCTGCTGATGGCTACTCTTCGCTTCTCGGGTTCTCTGCCGTGTAGAAAAGTTGTGGTACTTGACGTTTCGATCATCTTGTCGTGATCTTCTTCAGAAGGATGTGGGAGATGACGTTTCGATCATCTTGTCGTGATCTTCTTCAATAATATGATCTTACTTGACGTTTTGATTATCGATCATTTCTAAAAGTGACTGTCACTTTTCGAATTTTGAATATCATTTTTCTATAATCGAAAATATGAATAGTACATAACCCTAATAAGTATTTGTAGCAATTTATAATCAAATTAATATTATTTCGTACCATTAGTTGATTTTATAGTTTAAACCAAAACTTTAAATGCAATTTTCTCAATATTGATTTACTTGTAAAATTGTTGAATTATATATGATGCCAAACAATGATGACATTAGCTCTAAATCTAGAGCAAAGAGATGACGAATAATTTTGTACTAAGCTGCAATATCTAGACACCCTAAATTATTTTTATCGAAGAATCGACATTTTTTTGCAGATTTAATATGCGCAAGTGGTATTAAATGTTATGGTATTTTAATGAGTATAAGAAGTCTCAACATAACTAAAACTAGAGATAAAAAAGAAATTAAATATTTTGTGATTCAGTTTTGAATGCATCTTTTCCTACGTGTGCGAAATTGATTTAAATTTGAGTATTTTTCGTATTTGTTCTATAAGATAGTTTGAGACTTTTCGTCAATGCCTTGTGCATTAATTAATTTTAATTCGATTAGTAATTGATTATTTTGCAACCGCAGTATTTTCTGTTATTTCGTTTTAAGTTTAGGTTTTTTTGTTCCACTCTGATTTCACCACATTAAGTTCTAAGACTAAAAAACGTATTTTAATCTGATTTATTGTTAATTTGTTCCATCATTATAATCTATAATGTCATAATAGGAGAGGGTTCCTTTGTTTTTTGATTTTTGTTTTTAGCAGTCGTTGAAAATTCTTATAAGCACCAAATTTTCTTTCTGCGGCATAAAACGGCACAAAATAAACACAAAAAGAAGCGTGTACGAAATTTCGAAATAGGAGGTGGCGGGGTTGGGGACATGAACCCCTGGTTTCGACCTTATTTCATCGCCAATCTATATTCTTCATATACATGTTGATTACTGCTTTGTAGGTCCTTTTCCCATAACTTTTTCTTTTCTTTAAAATTGCACAAACATGTCGAAGTTGAAATACGAAAGTATCTACTAGTAGGTTAAAAAAAAATCAACAGAAAACAAACTTTTAAAATAATTCTGATTCTAATCCTCATTCATATTGGCATAATATTTATTTTTAATTGTCGCTTTTAGATTAGTAAATAAAATGGTGGACTACATTTTACGATTTCCTCGAACGAATTTGATTGACACATCAACGACGTCATATTTGCAATACCACGACATGCATGTTTGAAATATCGTAGCCAATCCGGTATTTCGTTATGATATCCGTTCAAAAAGGGCCGCCCTCGATTAAAGCAAAATTCGTAAACCTATTCCGGACGAAAGTCGCCAGCGTGCAGTCACGCTCCACGAATCAAGTCTATAGGAATTTTTATTAGTCTATGCGGAGAAGTTCGTTTTTGAACGGAGAGCGGAAGGAGGACGCCATCGGACGAAGACGCAGAAAGAAATTAAACATTCGCGTTAATTAAAGTCGCGTATATGTATAATTGTGTCGGTCGATGCTTCGCAAAACACAACCAAAAAAAAAAAGAAACGAATAGAATAAAATAAAACGAACGGAAGTAGGAAATTCCGATAGGGGTGGGAGATAGAACGAAGAAAATTAAATGAAGTTGGGCAACGCGAAAGTTGATTAATATTACGTAAGAAAAGAGAAACTAAAACGCACTTTCATAGATGGAATAGGTACAGATATAATTACCAATATGGGTAATAAACATAAACTGTACAAGCTGTATAAAAGCATACCTGTCTAGTAGGAAAACAATTTTCGCTGTAATTAAAATCTATATAAGTGCCAATAAGTATAAATAGTAGAGTAACGATTACAATACTATTTAGGGTATATCCGTGTTGTTGTTTTATTGCAATATCTTTAGTTATATCTACATAATATGTCTATATATAAATTATTTAAAGAGCACGGAAGAAATGTTTGCAATTTCTTGAAAACAACTAGTGAACATTACTTTCGATTTATCGTTTTGTGTAATATTTATATCGAGCAGCATATTTCTTGATTATTAAAAGCAACCATTACCTATCTAGATCTTAGAATTTCGTACATGATGGTCAAGCTATAATTATTGAGAATAGAAAGATTGATCTTTAGGGATACTAAAAAAAAACACTTAATGGCGATGTCAATTTATTCTTCTGACTGGAACCTTTTTCCTCTCAAATGTTTTTTGAGCGCAAAAAATAGCTAGACGTCACACATCGTCAAATCCGGTGAGTAAGTTTGTTTTCTGCTAAATACTGAGCAGTTATTTCTGCTGTATGGAACGAATCATTAGCGTGATGTAACATGATTCCCTTTCTTGACACTCTACTGAAGACAGTAGGCAAACAATTGAAGAGCTTCTGGCAAAAACAGCATATGTCCAAAAATTTGATTTTGCAGGAAGCGAAATAAACTCACCACAGCATGCTGTTACTGTTACTAGCGATTTATAGTTACACAGAAACATGTAAATATAGGACTAAAATAGATTAATATAGTGCAAATAATATAGAATTCAATGGGGAATGAGGAAAAAAATAAAAACATATGGACATATGCTGTTTTTAAAGAATAAAATAAGACCTCAGTTATTATATTTTATTGCAAATATACAAAATAGCGTATTACTATTACATAGTGTTACAAAATATGAAGAAACAAATATGGATATGCATTAAAACTAAAAACTAATCGTCACAACCACTGCTATTATCATCGTTATCTATATCGTGTTCCTTATCAGCCGTGCATGTATTTTTTTTTGCTTTTCAAATATCGCCTCATAAAAAGCTCTTTTAGTTTCATCGCTCAAAAACGGCAAAAGAGACTTTAGGTTAGTGATTTTGCTGTCAGAAATTTTGTTGGGGCCCGTGTACAACGGTAGAAATGGAAGTTCGGTTGGCAGGGGTATTTTACTCCTAATACTACAATGCCTCCAGGGTCCATTATAATGGTCTTTAAGTCTTACATCGGGAAAAGTTTTGTTTATATTAATAACCCTGACAGATTTTATATTGGCTTTTGGTTTTGGAGTTTTCAGGAAAAATCGATCTATACTTGTTTTTATGTCAAACATGACATTACATTCCATATTAACTATCTTAAATGGAGAAGGATGATTTCGTGCCCTCCTTATTATATCATCCCACTCCTCTGGCACTTCAATGATACCATGTGTCCGTTTTTTCTTCTCTATGAGGGCAAAATCTTGATCGTTAGGAAGATAAGAGTGGCCCCTCATTGGAAAATAATAGGTGATCGAATCAAACATTTTTAAACAGTGCACCAGAATGCATAAAAAGTGCAGCATAATATAATTTTTATTTTGCCCTGGGCAACTATCACTGAATAGCATTAAATTTCGTGTGGTATCACAAGGTCGTAGAAAATGAAATAACATGGAAGCTACATCGCTTGCGCCTTTCTTGAACTCGCCTTCGTGGTAAGTGTAAATTGATACATCACTCGTACCCATGTTATGAATCCCAAACACATTATACCACAACTGCCTTGAAAAAACACCGGATTTGTGGGAATGTGCGGGAGAGGGAGATTTTGCATAAAATCAAATGTAAGGCAAGTTATCTCTCCTGTTTGAGCTGTAGCTTTATACTGTCTCTTCAACCTGTGAAAGGCCTCGGCCTTCCTTTGGTGCAACTCCTTTCTTATGCGAATCTCAGCCTTCTCTTCCTCAGTAACAGATGTTGAGTTTAGTTTCTGCTGAAAAGTATCACACTCTGCACAAGTATCCGACCTGGGATAACCAAACTTTATATTAAACTTCGTGGTAAATACCTTCCAATAAAATTTATATGGAATGTTGATCCTGTACTCTTCTACAAACAACGAATGCATGGTACTGATAGACAAGCCTTCAGGAAGATAAACACAATTTGGATTTTTTCTGAAGGAATAGTGTGACTGCATTCATTGAAAGGATTTAATATGATATTCAATAATATTCCAAATAACTTCTGCATACTGAGTAGGTCTATTGGAGTGAGTACCTCTTTTGTCGCGAGGTGATTTGCCAACTGTTATTAAACTGTTTTGTAATCGCCTAACCCTACTTACAGTTATACCATGTATGCTTAAAAAAGCTTGCAGGCAGATTGGTTCTTCTTTACCATTTATTCGTATTTTGTAGTTGAATGCTGCAGCATGAGTCTTCAATGGGTTATGATTTCCGGCTTTCGGACGTCTTCTTGAAATATTCTGAATACTTATCAAGCCACACAGGTGACTGTCCTGATCGTTTTTGCTGCTCATACTATTAAAATTTTGCAGTAACATTATTCTATCGTTAGTTGAAATTTTAGAGAAGCACTTAAAACGTTTACAACTACAAATTAATAATATTATTGATTATTGGATTGATACATCAAGCAAGTGGTAGACATACCGGCAGTCTTCTCCAGTCTTTCTTTTGTTAACCAACTTGCCCACATGATTCACATGTTCTTCTCCCTTAATTTTAGCTAATGTAATCACACTGCTCTTTTTCTCTTTACGCTTCTTTCTTTCGGGCCACTCGCTACATTCACCATCACCATGTCGCTTAAACTTGTCCATTTTACTTAAATTAACAACACACTGGACGACACAACAATGAGGTTAAATATTACGTGTGGTACATGTGATATCATTTACAGTTTACATTAAAAACGACATATGTCCTGGACATATGCTGTTTTTGTTAGAACCGGAATAGACATATGCTGTTTTTGCAGAAACCTGTTAAGTTTACTTGCTCATATATCGGCATTTATGTTGTTTTTGAAGAATTTAATTTGACGAAGACTTAGCAATGGTTATCCACTACTAGATGGCGCAAAAATCTCCATTTCGACAAATTTGGACATATGCTGTTTTTGCCAGAAGCTCTTCAATTTTCAACATACCATTTAGCGGTAACTGTCTTCTGATCTTCTAATTTAATTGCGTTCATCAAACCTGTATTTCTAAAAAATACTGCTTACATAACTTTTTTCATTGCTCGTTTTTTCACCATAGGTCGTAGGGGTTTCCTCATCTTCATGTATCCAGATTTGACTTACCTGGAGTGATGAGTACAAAATTATAATGTGTGGGTGCGGAGTTCATAACAATGCGCCTTAACTGCTTCTTCCAGATACATTTGTTTCTAAATACAAAACGGTGATCGAATCTCTTTGTTGTTACTAATATTATATCATTTGCATTATTTCATTTGCAAGTTCGATTGTAACAGTTGCTGGCAAACATAATTTGTACAGAAACGTTTACCACCATCTTTCTAGTTTTGTTTTATTAAATTTTATTGATGTTGACCTTGACAGAGATAGTTTTTTATCGAGAGAAAATGATCGATGTTTAAAGGTATTTGGGCTTCATCCATTTTTCCATATTAACAGTAATTAAGATCAGTTCAGGCCCATTAGGATCTACATAGAAATTATCCAACAAAACTTTATCGAAGAAATCAAATTAAAGTTTATACCTAGCGATGGGCCATTATCTTCAATGGTTTTCAATTTTATACCAGCGTCCTTTTTGCATTATTGCAAAAATGTGACGTGAGTACGAACATCAAATAACGGTATGTACCGGGTGGCCAACTAAGAACGTCGCTCGGTCATATTTCAGGAACGGTTTACAGTACAGCTTTGGGAAAAAAATATTATTGACTAAAGTGACCCCGAGAAACAGCGTAGGATGACCGCTAGAGGGCGTAACTGATCACCAAAAATTTTAATTCTTATTTTACGCAAAATTTACCAACCTAAGGTCTATCATAAATATGAAAATCGGAATCTACTGAAAATTTTGCATATTTTACATAGGATAATTTTTTCGTATTTTGTCAAATAAGGAGAGGGGAGGAGGGGGAACTTTCTATTGAAAGAGCGTTTATAATTCCGGTTCCGTTGAACCGAATTTTGCAAACTTAATCTCGTTGAAAACAGCATTACTCCTCCAATCTAATGCTTACACATTCGATCCAATTCAATAAGTGACGTGCATGCTAGAGGGCGCTGTTTAAATTTTTTCGGGAATTTTGCTTTTTCTCGAAAATATTAAACGGAAACATACATATATTTTTTTTTAATGTGTGGTGGGTGCTTAGTTGCAGTGACTCCGTAAGCTGTATTACTTGTCTGGCTATCATTGCAACTCTTGCGGTGTAGTTTTTATGTGCGTATGTTGTGTTCAATTGGCTTTGTGACAGCATCATATCGCCTTTTATGATGTCGCGCTGTTAATCACTTTGCTCCCAACAGCGAATGGCAAGTCGATCCGGGATTAAACTCTCTGAAAAAATGTCACCGTCCCTCCAGAGAATTGAACCCCGGCACCCATCGTCCTCTCACAACGATAGTCAGCCGCCTAACCACTGCGGCCATCGACCCGTTGACAACAAATTTAAAAAAAGTAGGCTAAATTACCAACAAACTAGCGAAACCTCACGTTTCTGAAGATATCTTCAGAAACGTGTGGATGGTAAAAATTTCTTCTTGTTCGATCAAATTAGTTGAGGTTTCGGTCAAAAATTCGCCCACAATAGTAACTTTGTGAGATGGTGCATTATCCTGGTGCAATATCCAAGATTTCTTTCGCGAACGCTTCATAATGCCTTAATACCGACTTTATCTTTTTTCGGTTTCGGCTCGTTTTTGTTAGCGCCATTCGGATGATTGTTGACTTGTTTGGATGTCGTACTCGTAGACCAGTTATGATGCGTTGCATGAATGTAGAGTCACTGGCGACTCGAGAAAGCATATCCTCAGCAACCGCTTTTCGATGTAGTTTTTGCAAAAAAATCAGATCTTTTGGAACAAGCCTTGCTGCGACGCATCTCATCTCCAAAATATCGACCAAAATCGTACGAACTGATCCGTTTGAAATGTTCAGCTCTTGTGCTAGCTCTCTCAAGCTGTAGTGACGATTTTCACACATTAATTTCTTAACTTCAACGATGTTTGCTTCAGTCACAGCCTTTCTTGGAGCGATCGCACGAAGCAAATCATTAACATGTTGACGACCACTTTTGAATGCTTTGTACCATTCATACACTTGTGTTTTCGATAGAACCGAGTCACTGTCGGTTTCATCCAAGATCTTCAACGATTCTGCACGCGAAATTCCATTGGAAATATAAAATTTAATGCAAACTCTTTGCTCAACAATATTATTACACAAACTAATTATTAACCTCAAATTTGGCTTCATTATGTCTTACAGTGGTGCCTACTTAGCGGCAAAAAGACGTTTAGAAGATGAATTTTAAATGAGAAATTTCGGGTACACATTTGACAGAATCTACTTTTCATCGCCAGTTACAATTTTAGAAATAATTTGATGGCCTTCAGCATTCAACACATCCAAAGTTTGTTGGCAAATTCTAACACGTTCTGCTTTTTGTAAATCCGTCAGATCTGTTAGAGTACAAACCGAATCACAACATTTTTCAAATATAAATCTTTAAATTGGATTCTATCAATGCGGTTGTCCTCTTCCACCATCTTGTTCACCGCAGTAATGTTTTCGGTGTTAACGGCAGTTAAAGAAGGGCCAGGTCCTTCTTCACTTGTACCACCGACTTGCAATGTCGTTCAAATTCTATATACCATCTCTAAACAGTTGCCAATGATGGTACGAGATACCCCAAATGCCAATTTTAAACTTTCATCGCACTCATAGGCGCTCAAGCCTTTATTGAAATCGTATTAAATCATTATCGGAAAATTCTCTCGTGATGATTCCATTTTTTCGATAACAGAAGCATATTCTATGGATTATTTTTTAATAATTTTATTAACCAATCGTTTAGCAGTATTCGCGGACACGTGTTTAATTCTGTGCAATCACAATGTTATTATAGTGAGAATAATCTTCGTACATTATTCTCCCGAGAATATTTTTTAGTATTTTGTTTCTGTTTGTTGACAACGTATTTTCTAGTTTTGACACCTGTCACCAGTATTATTGCAAATTGGAAGCAATGAACCATAAACGATTTAGTTCATCATTAGTGGAAGATTAAACGCACAGATGAAAGAAAATTCGTGCAAAAATACTATGGTTGGTAATAATTCAATATGAAAACAATTCCAATCATTTTGCAACGAACGGGGTTATAAATTAGAAGGAAATACACCAGATACAAAACTGGTAAACATTTTGAAAGGCGGGGGATTTAATATGAAAAGGTGCAATGGAGAAGATTACAAACAATGTGGGATAAAATCGCCAAATTAATGCAACAGTTGTACTACAACGAATTTAGTAGAAAATTAGACCCTTTTAAAGATAAATTTAAATCTGCGAGAGAAGTCAGTCAATACAAAACGGAAGATATTATAACAGGTGCCAGAAAAAGGGAAGCAAAGTTATGCAATTCTAACTAAAGAACAAATCATGGAGATAATAAAACGCTACCACGAGGAGACACCCTCCGGTTTGCAAAAATGCTTTTATCACATTGCTTCATATGAGCTAGCATGGCGTAGGGGAGAAGGTTATCAATGTTTAGTGCATTATTTTCAAGAAGAAACAGACAATGCTGGTTTGGCCACTGGAAGAGTAGAGTATAATCCGGTTTTCTCTAAAACAGCGCAAGGTGGGACACAAAAGTTGACTGATAGTAAATGGTTAATACCAAATATTGAAAATCCTGATCCGATCCTGTTCGATTGCTCAAGAAATTGCTAAGCAAGAGGAGCGAACATATAAAAATTGACAGGCTTTTTTTAACATTAAACATTGCTTGGGATAAACCGTCTTCTTCAGGATGGTACAAAAATATGCCGTTGGGGGTGAACATAATGAAAGAATCGGCGGAAATGATTGGACTGGAAACGAAAAAAATAAAAATTACGAACCATTCTTCAAGGTCAAGTACAGTGTCTCATCTTGCGAAAGCAGGTGTTAACGAGTAAGAATTATTTAGAAAATAATTCTCCAGACCTTCTCAAACTTGTTGCCATTCGGGAATAGCCACTCGAGCCCTACGGGCTCTCGTGTCTATTCCCTAGCAATAAGTTTTTGAAAATCTGTCGAATTATTTTCTAATTAATTGTCACTCTCTTGTGATATTACCATTGACTATTTCTCAAACACTATTCAACCGAATTGCGCAAACTATGTAAACTGCAATTGACAGATAAAATAATGTACTATTTAATAAACGACGATTTGTTTTGCACGGGTAACTAGATTTTTCAATTCTCAATAATTATAACGTTGGAACTGGATTATCAAAAATAGGTGGGACTTCTCCAGAATATCGTCACTAAAGTTATTTAAAAATCATTGACAACAGTCAATATCGGGGAAGAATTGGATGCACTGCACTTATCTGTATGTATGTATAATATTCTGCTGTACCTACACAATGGAAACATGCAATTGTAAAGCCATCGCCAAAAATAACTAGTCTTTTGCCGGTGGTAGCTAAAATATTTTAGAAAGTTCTGTTGCAGTAGTTAAAAGACTTTATGGCTTCGTTCGAAACCTTGCCTGACTATCAGTCCGGTTTTCGAGCTGGTTATGGGTGTGAAACCGTATTGCTCGAAGTAACGATTTGCTGGTGGCCACTGATCGTGATATGATTACTAAAGTGCGCTGCTAGGTGCAAATATTTCTTCTCCACTATCATTTCTGTACGGAGTGCCACAGGGATCGATACTTGGACCTTTGTTATTCTCTATTTATTCATCACAATTATTTATTTATCTCAGGTATTAGAAACATCTCGCTTTTATTTAAAAAAAAGTCCTGTTTACCTACTTTGAAACAGACTGTGTATTAAATAAAAATTTTATAATGCTTGTTTTTCCTGTCTTCCTCGTTATTTTCCCCCTATCATCTGAATAAAACTTAGCGCCGTCGACCTGTACATCCAACGACACAGAAAATACATATACAAAGCTACACACACACACACACAGAGTGAATCGCAGGTAGGTAACAAACTTAAAGCAACGAGTCAAGTTCGTATATGCACGCGGAGATATAAAAACAAGGATGCTCCGATCAAAAAGGAAAGTTATTTCATGCTTGAAAGCATTTAGCGCAAAAGGCGAGGTCTCGGATTACAATATGATGTCGCGAGCGCGGTGTGCGAGGTGCGCATGTATGCGTATGCTTCAGGTGTTTATTCCTACGAATGTTTCCAGGAAGGTTATGCTTTATGACCACCACAACTATATAGTAATACATATAACGATATCACTTTAGCACTCTACTACTACTAACGACACCGGTTTTTTTTTTTTTGTAAGTATATACCGTGAAGCTCAGATCCGCAGAAGACCAGTTCGATTCTTCTATAAATATATTTTCAGTGGAAATGCAATGAATGACAGTTATCATTAGTTAATATGACCTTAAATCGAAGTTGTTGAACGCGTTCATGGAAATATGCCGATAAATACTTTACAGGAGAACTAAACGAGTGGATACCAGATAATGATAGTTTGAATGGATTAGTTTGAGGAGACTTAAAATATGTATGTGGTGTGCAACGTCGTTTGAATGCATCACACATTATATATTATAGAAGAGATATACAGACGTCATGCAGTGCTCTGCGTTGATTGGGCCTATTACCGCTATGATCGTGAATTACGTCCGAACGAATCAAAAGGATGCACATGCATAACGTAGTGTGTGCGATTCGATATCTGTACTATTACGACGCACTTTCTACACTGATATTCCCACGACCGATACTTCCACTGTGTGCAACCTTTTAATATACGTTCTGTAGTGTGCATAGATATTAAATATTTTTTCCGTGTCCTTATAAAGGTGATATCCACAGCTGCAATAGCGAAAATTATTGCGTATTGTCTCAGGGAGAGAGACAGAGAGAGTTACTCGCTGGTTAGGAATATTCAAGCGCATTTTAACAAATTTCTATACTCGTTCGTATCGTTAGTTCGCTTCTCCTTAAATGGAACTGTAAAATCAGTGATTGTCTAGGGTTTAACTGTCGAAACAATTATAATAGCCGCTAACCTATAAAGAAAGTCTTTCTTTTCACTTTTCTTTTATATTGGGATGAAGAACATTCCGAAATTAAAGTCCAACAGTAGTCAGCAAGCATCTAGCTATTACACTTGCCCCGATAAAGTTTTTCAATAGTGGAAATATCCTGATGAAATCTTACCTCATGCTCGTCACTAACATAGCCAAGATTCGAGCGAAAGAAGTTCGGGTGCGAATCCAAGAAATGTATTTTAATACTCATATTACAGCCTAATGCATGGTAACTTCTAACAAGTTCACTATCTAACAATTTCCTCGTAATCTTCACATTTTTTTATTTCCTAAGAAATTCTTTGTCACACTTTTAAATGCATCCCAAGCAGTCCGTTCTAAATCGCTCAAGAGTACGTCAAATTCTCGATCCTCTCGTAACAGATTAATCTGGGCTCCTATAAAAATCCTCTCTTTAAGTTTTGCCTCAGATATATTAGGAAATTTTTGTTTAAGGTATCGAAATCCTGGTCCCTCTTTGTCCAATGCTTTGACGAAATTCTTCATCAGACCTAATTTTATATGTAATGGGGGTGAAAGTATTTTATGAGGCTCCACCAACGAATTATGGACTAAGTTCTTTTCTCCAGGACTATATTGTATTCTGGTTGGCCATTCACAAAGGAAGCAGCAATACTTTGTGAATCCAAGTTGTAGACCAAGTAGAATTGAGATCAGCTCTGATGTACCATTTATAGGTTTTGTAATTGATTTTATCAAGGACACGTGTCATATTATCATATATTTCTTTCATGTGCACGGCATGACCAACAGGTATGGAGCGGTAGATGTTTCCTATATGTAGAAGGACAGCTTTCAAACTCAATTTAGAAGCATCTATAAAAAGACGCCATTCTTCCGGTTGGTGTTTGTTACCTAATTCTCGCATTAAACCGTCAACATTTTTGCAAAATGAAAGACCTTCTTCAGTTGAAAAATACTGTGACAGTTCTTTCTGGCGATTTCGATACCTATAGAGAAACATGCGTATCCGGAGCTAAGAACTTCCATCCTTGCAGTATTCATCCTAATATTTCTGCCTGAGTTTTTGATAAATTGAGATCTCGAACTATAGGTCATTTAATTCCAATTGATTTATTAAATGAGGCGTGTCCTTTTGAGATGGCAACTATTCTTCATTTGTGTCCGACAACTCTGAACTGTACTCTTCTATCTCGGCTTCAACATGTTTCGAAACATCCATAGGACTTGGTACTGGCAAAGCTTCCGAATCAGGAACTGGACGAGTGGCAGAAGGTAAATTAGGATAGCTAATTTTATCCTTATTTTTACTGGAAAACCCGAAGGTTTCTGTACAGCAAAAGTAGCAGTTTGTCGAATGATCCTTTTGTTCTCGCCAAATCATAGGCCTTCCCAATGACATAGCTATGCTCTTACCTTTTATCCAGCTCCTCAAAGTAACAGCACATCCTGCACAGACATTGCGAGGGGTCCACAACCTGTCTTGATTTGTAATTTTTGATTTAAAATAAAGGGTATACGATTTTTTTATTAACGGTGTAATATTTCATCTATGCTGTTGAACGATGAATTCTCCACATACATAACGAGATATTAACATTGTTGATATTCACAATTTATCTGATCACTGTTTGGTGATGTTTGATTTTGACATTCGTGGTTTGGCACCTATGCCTGGGGCCTTGCGTACTTATCGCTCATTTCGATACTTCGACAGAGATGTGTTTACTACTGAGTTGAAACTTATTCCTTGGAATTGTATTTTTGATATGAATAGTATAGATGAAATGGTTAATTTTTTGTCCACTAACTTAAATTTGCTTTTTGAATTGCATGCTCCATATAAAACCGTCACCTCTACTAAACATTTTAATCCGTGGATTACAGAAAACATAAAATTATTAATGTCACTGCGTGATAGGGCTTTGCACAGGTTTAAGCTCACAAATTTACGTAGTCATTGGGATTATTACAAACAATTAAGGAATTATACTACTGCTGCAATCAAGGCTGAAAAGAAAGCATATCTGAGTCATCGCTTACGTGTTTCCAATCGGAATAGCTTGTGGAACGATTTGAAAGATTTAAATATTTATAAAAGAAAGGAGCTCGGCATACCTGTGGGTCTCCGCGACGTGAAGGTTTTGAGTACTTATATTAACAGGATTTCTGGTCGGGATTGCAGCGTGGATGATGCGGTTCTTGGTTTTTATACCCTACATAGGAGACCGGGTGTGGGATCCTTTAAGTTTTCGCACATAAATGAGGATGAGGTGGGAAAATATATAGATAAGGTCACTTCGCGCTCGTGTGGTATGGATAATATAAGTATTAGAATGCGGTCTTACTGTTGTCCTTTTCTGATTCCTTATATTACATATATTTTTAATTTTTGTATTTCTAACAGTGTTTTTCCTGAAGCGTGGAAGTTGGCAAGAGTTGTCCTAATCCCGAAGAATTCTGAACCACTAGACTGTACTGACTTGCGACCAATTAGTATTCTACCTGTGCTGTCGGGGGTGCTGGAGAGGGCACTGGCGGATCAGCTACCATATATGTACTTCCTTCAACACAATCTGGCTTTAGGTCAGGCTATAGTTGATGCTTCGATTATTGATGATATTTTAACGGCGACCGACTGTGGAAAACTCACGGTTCTGGTTTTACTTGACTTCTCTAAGGCCTTCGACACTATCAGCCATAGCCTGCTGTTAGCAATATTACATTATATAGGTCTGGATGGTTGTAGTTGACAATGATGCTTCTGATCCCACTGTTCTAAGATCTGGTGTTCCTCAGGGCTCTACGTTGGGACCTCTTTTATTTACAATTTATACATCTCAAATGTTGTATTTTAAAAATGTTACTGCCACTTTTCATCTATATGCTGACGATACTCAGCTATATTATTATTTTTGTCCAAAGGATTTGGACCGAGCTGTTGTATTAATAAATAATGATTTGCAGAGTTTTTATGATATTTCTAAAAAGCATGGTCTTCTTCTTAATGAAGAAAAGTCTTGCTTCATAGTTTTCGGGGGCACTAGAAATAAACAGAATCTAAGTGCAAGGATTACCTTACAAATTAATAATTCAGCTATAGAAAGGCGCGTATGCGTTAGGGACCTTGGTCTAATCATTGATGAAGGGTTGCGATTTCGCCAAAATACCAACAATAACATTAGGAAAGCCTATTTAAATTTAAGAATGCTTTTCCCGCATCGGCATATTCTTGAGTTAGGTGTTAAGAACAAGTTGTGCGATATGTTGGTTTTATCTCACTTTAGTTACTGTGACCTTGTATATGGCTCTTGTTTGGACAGCATCGATGTCAAACGAATTCAAGCGACTCAAACTTTATGTATGCGCTACATTTTTGGCATAAAAAGACGGAACAGAATCTCCCACAAGCTTACTGAGCTTGGATGGTTAAACATGGCTGGCCGTAGAAAATTCCATTTTGCTTGTTTTGCTTTTAGATTAATCAATTGTAATACTCCATCATATTTATTGAATAAGATTAGGTACAAGACGGATATTCATAATATAAATATCCGTAGAAAAGATTTAATTGACATTCCATGCCATCGCACGCAACAATTTAAAAGGAGCTTCAGTTATTGTATAACAAATATTATTAATAATTTACCTGTTTCACTGGACTGCCAATCATATGGTGTTTTTAAACGAAGATTAACGGAGACTCTTCTGAGTGAGCAATCTAAACCTAATTAACTTTACCTTGTGTTGTTCAGTATGTCACAATGAGTCGTGTATTCTACTTGCAATCGGCTCAAGTTAGATGTATATATTTTCCTTTTAATTTGTGGCTCATCCGTAAAACCAGGACGCTTGTTGCAAACTGAGGGTGTTGCCTTTTGCTCATACTTCATTATAGTATTATATCTTTTTGGTATTTATGTCTACTACATGTTAGTTTCATTATGGGCAATAAACGTATTATTATTATTATATTATTTAAACACAACTTACACACACTAAAACTACACCGCAAGAGTTGCAGTGATAGCCAGACAAGTAATACAGCTTACGGAGTCACTGCAACTAAGCTCCCACCACATTAAAAAAAAAACTGAAGAATCTTGATTTAGCAGCTTCGACAACATAACGTAATTGGGACAGTCCCCGTTAGCTTGTGTGTAAGCAACTTCAAGAGGTTGAAACAAGTAACCACCTGGTGTATAAAAAATTGGTTGCCTTTATCCTTCCTAGGTATAAAGCAACTTTAAATTTCTTGTTTTATCTCTGGCAATATTTCTTTTTCAACCCCTTCGCGGCCGTAGCCATCCCCATAAACTACGAACCCCGGAAAAAATTCTCCAAAAAAAAAAGGCAAACCAACAGAGACGGGAGAAAAAAAAACAATGTAAACGGGGGAAATTTTGTACGTTCCCGGATTGACAGCCGGGAGACCACCTCAACGGGGATAAATCTGCGAGGCGATCGTGATTGTCGCGCGCGAAAGTAGAGTCTCCCAGCAGGCGAGAGGGTTGGCCGGGCGGTGGGAAACGTAAACCCGTGTCCGAGAGAGGGATGCGACGCTTCCGGGACACCGGCACTAAATCAAACCAGGCGCCAGTCACCTGGGATTTCACCATCAAGATATCTCTTCTACCTATACTACCACCACTCCCTCTTTTTATCTGTTGTAGTACGTTACCTGTCCACTTCATTCTACTCCTACTTGTATGTATGTATATACCTATTTTCGTGTTAAAAAAATTTGCGTCAACTTTAGAAATAAAAAGTTATCTCTACGATATCATATTCCCTGATGTGATATGATTTACGCTGCTCTTAACTCGCTCCGGTGACGATGGTACATCATAGGTGTTCGTCGTAAATCTGCGTCTGTGTTGGAGCCGGCCGTGTCAGAAGCCGAGAACCTCAAATTAATCTGTTATTATTAGTCTATCGGGCGTGGATCTGAAAGTTTTTCCCTGCTTTTATTTTAACATTGCAATAAATAAAAGGGAGATAGGCATCGGGTGACGTTCTCACTTTTGCCATCGCTTCAAGTTTGGTTGTGGTGGTTAAAGTTTCCGCTGGACGATACGACCCTCAGGGGCGCCAGAAATACTCCCCGAGAATGGTCAATAATAAAGCAGTCAAGAATCTCGACACAAACGGAATAAAAGATAGATGGTCGAAGTAGTAATAAAAAAAGAAGAAAAAAAAAAAAACTGCGAAGAAATATTTTCGGAGAATAATCATTTATCTAAATAAAGTCCGCGTCCATCAGTTAGTCGCTCATTCGAATCAACATTATCCTTATTCTAGGAATTATTCGCAATTATTATCGCAGGTTTTAACTACTTCGATTCGGATGGGATTGGAGACGGCTTCGTTAAATAATTCCCACATAATTTAAACCGATGCGTACAAATTTAATAAATACAACATATGTGTATGTAAATGTAGCGATAAAAACAACAAACCTCTTGATTATTTACCAAATACGGACGCACACTTAACAGATAAACTCGACTTACATTAATGCAATTATTCAAATCACGCGATAAACACGTATACAGGGGAAGGCACAAAAATGATAAATTTATGTCGTAGGGGCATTAGACATTCAAACTTAGTCACATATCTTATATAGAACCGACTAATAAACGACAATTTCGGAAGCGGTAGGTATACAATAATATTAAAGTGGATAAAACGCATTAAAAATATATACCTGGACGATAGAAAGAGATGGTAGGTGCTCGCGACTCATTTAAATTTGTAATTTTATTTTAAATAACTGTACACACTTACCGAGCGACAGAGAGAGAGAGAGAAAGCGAAAGAGACTCATTGTTATTCCGAACCATTGATTCTATTTTGAAGTAAAATTATAATATGTGATGTCCACACGTTCACACAGGCGCATTTACGGTGAAGAAACGGTGAGAGAAATCATTATAAGGTATCTATACTATATGTATGAAGACGATGGCATTAAAATGTAAGCGATAGGTATTACGAGAAGCAGGGCCGGACTAACGCAATGATCTATTTTTATTTTATATTCTATCCTGTTGATGAAATTACAGACTAAATAGATTTCATCCCTTCTAAACTTGGCTGTATTGAAAGGTCTGCTGTTGCTGTAAAGTTGGACTGGAGTTTTCGCTCTTTTATTGCAGATGTCTTCAGCGAGGTGGCCCTTTCATAGCGGCAGCCCAATCCATCGGCTGCAGAATCCGTCTTATCACGATACGAGATAGTCCGGATCCAGCTCCACGAGATGTTAGACCAACGCGTTCTCCGACCAAGCAATCCTTTCCAGAGTTTTCCTCGCCAGCCCCAGCTGAATGATCATTGGAAGGAGGAACGTGGAGATCTCTGTAACTCTGCGCATTGGTAACGAACCAGGGTGCTGCGACTATGATGCTCTTGATCTGAAGCACAAGAGAGTACGCCCTCTTAAACTGCGTTTCCAAGAAAACTACGCAAATATGTGAAAGAGACAAGTATTGTGTATTACGTGTTGAAATTTTAGATCAGTTGTATATATAGTTTCGTAGACAGAATGGTATCCACTGGCTAAATGTAACGGTAAAACCACTAGTAGGTAAACTATAGGCGCATCAGACCAGTCAGTCGACGTGGACACGCTGTATAAGCTGTAGTTTTGACAGCTAAAACCTGTGTAACACCAGCAACTTGTCATAATTATGACAGTTTGACAGGTTTTAGCTGTCAAAACTACAGCTTATACAGCGTGTCCACGTCGACTGACTGGTCTGATGCGCCTATAGTTTACCTACTACCACTACTAGGAGAAAATCATATTAACGTGGACACAAGAACTGATGAGGCGTCATTTTGGGCATTTGGTCCGCCTAAGAAATCACGGTTAATCCATGGCAGATCCACTGTCGAAAGAAGTCTTAAAGACCATCTGAAAGTGTATGTGTGGGGATGTTTTAGTGCACACGGTTTTAGATAGTTGTGTGTTTTTACCGATAATGTAAACGCCCAGAAGGTGGTGAAAATTTATCAGAAATATCTATTACCGTTTGCCCAACAATGATTTGGCAACGACCGATCTTTCTTCAAGAAGATAACCATCCCAAACATCGTTGTCGACGTTGCACTTTGTGGAAAACAGATAATGTTATCGAAGTATTGGAGTGACCTTCACAATCCGCGGATGCAAATTCGATTGAAATTGTGTGGGCCTTCTTAAAGCAGAACCTGTGAGGACAACGTGCTTTGACAAAAAAAATCGTTAGTTCGAAGAATTCGGAAGTTATGGCGTTCTCTAACCATTGATTGTGCTCAAAAGTTGATCGAAAGCATACCGAGACGCTGCCAGGCAATACAAGACAGTAACGGTGACTAGTGTTTTTAAAGATCTTTTAGGTAGTATATGTTTTATTTTTTCTAGATATTATGTTGAGGCTAAGGCTTGTGTTATGGACTGTAAGTATCGGCCAGAGAATCATCGTGTAGATCATAAATTTAAGCCTCAAACTGAGGGAACTCTTGCAGCAGATCAGGGGAGCCAGAGGGAGCCGCCCACGCCCGAATAAATCGGGACGTCACCATAGAAAAATGATGTTTGAAGGTGAGCCTGGTGTCGAGAACCATTCCAAGATACTGCACCTGCCGAGTCCAGGACAACTCTTGTCCCCCAACAACGATCTTGGATGGGGGCGCATTTCGTTTTCGTGAGAAACGGATCGCTACGCATTTATCCGGATCGATGATCAGCCGTTACTCGCAAAGCTCGTCAGCGGACTTTTGCAGCCTTCTGCACACAAGTGCGTCATTTCTTGACTTGGCTGTATTTAGAAATATCATTGTCGTACCTGACCTGCTTGACCTTTTAAACAACAATATATTCTTTTTTGCCAAAGAAATTAGAATACAGAGATATTAATCCGGTTCCTTTCTATTACCATAGGAAGTCACATTCCTATCCAGGAGCTTTCGAAGTCCAATCGAATGAGAATCAATACCGAGTTGTTTTTAATGACTTGGTCATCTCTTCCCACAAAGCATTTTGAGAGAGTTTGCCATGGCTGATAGGAACAGATGGATCTTTATCATATGTTTGCAAAAAAATTTCAATAACCTATGAGAGCAAAGCAGCAAATTGTGAAAATTACGCTAAAGGAAACCTAAGACGTGCGATGGAAGCTGTGCGAACAGGTTTATCAGTTAGCGGTTAATCCTTGAGAAGAACATACAAAATAATTATTTCACGGTTGGTAAATTTGGATCAGATAGTCTATTTAAGAAAGCTGATGGTGTTACATACATATCAAAAAAAGCTCCTCTGACAATTTTCGATGTTCGAAAGCTTACGGTAGTATACAGGGCAATATGGCCTTCACCGTGCAAAAGAATGATAACACAGTACACATAAAGTTGACATGACAAACCTGGGCCTAAAGATCCTCAATGTAGTCCCCTGCTACTGTCACCACACGCTACCAACGATGTGGGAGGCGTTGAATACCATCAGCCTCAGCATTTGCCGCACCATGTATGAATCGGGTCATCTGTTGGCGCACTGTCCTCTCGTGTTGCAAACCGTCTACCACGTATTGGTTCCTTAATCTTGGGAATGAGATCAATGTCACAGGGCGAAAGGTCAGGACAGTACGGTAGGTGCTCCAATTCTTCCCATTCCCAACGTCGCAAGAAAAAAAATAGTTGCCATGGTTTATAACCCAACCCTCGTATAGAATTGCCCGTGAATACTAAATTCTATGGGGATGCTCCATACATATTAGTAGAGCTGTAAAAAGGGGGAAACAGCTTTAGTCTTGAAAGGGTACCTACTTGGACAAAAGCAAAAGCTCAGATGCTACGACTCAATTCCTTCTAACTATGGCAGCGACAGTCGAAGCTTTTCCTTTAACGAATCAAGTTCAAATTATAGCCAAGGAGATTAACTAATTGTAAATGAAGTGGAAAATACAGCACGAAGAACGCAATTGTTGTAACAAAGTGATCGTGCAGTAGAATTCCACGCATCAGATGTGACGACGATGAGTGAAAGATATCTGTCAGGCGATGGGATTCGACATTTCCTTCTATGTATATGAAAACCAGCAAGAACTTGTCTCGACTATAAGTCTGGAGATTCATCTGATCATATTTAATGAATCGTTCTTTTTATGTATCTTCCAATGTCTTTTCTTCTGGTAACAGTGAGGTCCCGCAAGGTACCAACCTGGGGCCTTTACTCTTTCCGCTTTTTATCAATGATTCGTCTGATTGAACTGAATTTTCAATAAATTGTTAATTAATGAGACGATTATTACGGCCCTGTCTCTAAAAAAAAAAGAAAGACAGGGAGTTATTTACATATTTCGTAGCATTCTAGACGCACAAAATATTCCATATCTTCATGTAATACCGCACGGAATATATCCAATATAGCAGCGTGTTTCGGTAAGGCCGCGCATTCATATCCAACCGTTATCTCGGTCGTATTAAACGGCAATCAGTATCAGGGACTTAATGACATTCGGGATTCCGGTCACACACAGCCATTCTATGCATTATAGATGCGTTTATATTATGCTGCTTCTATAGACATGACACACACACACACACAGTTAATTCATTCATATTTCTACGGTGTTTCGGTTTCCTCTCGATAGGCTCAACTGCCTGGCGTCCAGAGAGGCGTCGCCTACTGCGACAGGCGACAGACGCTGTTAGAGGCGCATGCAAGTATGTATGCGTTTTCTTCGTTTCTTATCTAACCTTTTAATAATATGAATATGCATGGTTAGAATATTGTATTACACCTTCATAGTTATTGTTTAGTATAGTAGACGTTTAATATTTCTTGTCGTCGTTGTGCGTTGATTGTACTGTATAGTGGAGTTGTTTATTGCGATCTTGCTGTATGAATTTTTATTTTTTTCGTGTGGTTAGTAATAATGATTCTCTATAATTTTATTATCGCCTATTATGCATCATCGTCATCGTTAATATTCATAACCCGTTCGTAAATGAAAGATGGATTTATTTCCCACACATCACATACAAGAAATTTTTAACTAGACAAACACTTACTTATTAATTTAGAAACGTTTTCTGTCAACTTGACGTTTCATGTCAAATACGTCAATTTGACAGAATTTTATTAATTTAAACTCTTGACTGAGGTTTTTCGTTTAACAGTTCTTTCAACCTGAATATTTGTATCATATTTTACGTTAAGTAAAGATTTCGATCACGTCCTCACCATTCCATAACTGAAACATATATACATTATGTAGTATCAGCTTAGGTTTTGGTCCCACATACTAAATGAACCGAAACAACAGTTTCGACTCACTCACATATTATGAGGAAGTGAACACACATAACAGTGTTGAATCGCGACCGATGCATATTGTGTGTCTCTCTTATATAACCTGGTACATTACATACATGTATGTATTGTACGGGTGTAAGTATAGTAAAGAAGAAAACAAAAAAAAAAAAAACTAGCCCGAGGCGATCAGAAATGCAGGTCGCGACTTGTGCACTACATAATAAATAAACAGTAATAATATTCAAGGAGTGCCATCACCCGCCTGCCGACCGACCATGCAGATATGAACGACGTCAGGAGGAAGAGAAGTACTATCGTGGGAACAAACACGGGTGACGTTGCATTGTGTGTGTGTTGTGAGCGAGTTTGTTTAACCTGGTTTTGATTTTATGTAGGTGTCATTCATAAATAAGGAATAAATCGAGGAGAACGTCCGCGGTTGATGTTTATAATACTAATCTTCATAATTACAATTTTTATTTCTGTTTAAAGTGCTGTTTCGTAGGTTGGACATAATTTTGTTTCACCCACTGCTTCTTCGTCCTATTAAATTAATGGATATCCTATCTTGCAGATGTCTTAATACATATTAATTGAAATTAGTGACTTCGAAATTCAACATCCTTCTCCATGATTTGAGAGCTTGAATGTTGGCAATTGTGCATCTAACACAAACGGACAATTTTGAGTCATCTTATACTTTCTTACAGTATAATGATCCATATAGCTACTATTTTAACTAATAAGGATTTAAACCAAACATTAATTTCAAATCAAGATTATTTTTGATGACTCTAAATATGATGATGCTTTTTAAATAAATCAAGAAAATCACACAAGCAATTTTACAATAAAAAAAAGGCATAAATAAACAGAAATCATTAAAATCTATTGCATAACAGTTTTTTCAACGAACATTATACTTATATATTATACTTTTAAAATTTTATACACTTGAAATCTCAACTTTGACGTTTAAATGTCAAATTTTACCTTCCAATACCAAATTTGAGGTTTAAATGTCAAATATAAACAATAACATTAATCGAAGTTAAGTTACAGTTATCACTCTCAACAATCCAACGCTAAAAATCAATAATTTTTACAATAAATTCAACACACAATATATTTAAAGAAAGCGTGAATTTTGATCATATTTGAATGTGAAATTTGACGTTTAAATGTCAATTTGAGACGTTCAAATGTGAAGTTTGGCGTTTAGATATCAAATTTGACGTTTAAATGTTAGATATGAACAATAACATTAATCGAAGTTAAGTTAAAGTTATCCCTTTCAACAATCCAATGTTAAAAATCAATCATTTTTACAATGAATTCGATACTCTCCACTACAATAATGAAATAGCAAACCCTATGCTATGTCCAACAACAGAAAAAAGATTTTTTTTGTAAATGTTATAATCTGGCGTTTCGAAAATATATAATTACGCCTAATTCAAAAATTAAATTGGTTATGAAGTTGTTATTGAAGTAATTCTGGGTCAAGAAAATAAGAAAAATAACCCTTAAAACTGTATTAAAAAAGATATTTTAAAAAGCATGCATTTTCGTGATAGTTAAATGTCAAATTTGACATTTGAATGTCAAATTACGGCTCGGGGCGGTTGGCAGTATTGGTAACGTTTTTATGATCAGTGCTGTGATGATTGAAGATTATCTGAGGAAAAGAGGTAAGTTAGAGAAGCCGAGGATATCGGTGATTAGGAATAATTGTTGCAAATTTTATTGATCTCAAGTTTCTGGTCAATTCTCTTTGTTTCACTTGCGACTTAATTTTAAAATCCTTCTATCTATTGGACAAGGTCAAAACTAGTTCTAATCGGCTTGTTTCTGTCTACTTTCCGGTTGGTTCTAGTTCAAACCTTGCCTGATACAGAGAATGAGTTTAGAATCAGTTTGCCAGATTTTATCATGTTCCTCCACACTCGTTGCTGATACCAGTAAGTCATCAAAATAGACAGCTACACCTTCTATTTTACCAAAAATTTGTCGGTTAATACTTTGAAAATATGTCGGGGCAAGGGAGAGTTTACTACGGCCATGCATAACCTCAGCTTGTTTCTATTCGTAACGACCTTGCGAGGTGTTTTCTCATTTGGGCGTATCTCGAGAGTTTTACAATGTCTGACGCCAGCAAGTGCGTTCCTGTAGGAGAGAGTTCAGATTTGACATAAGCTTTGGTGTTGGCACCTCTTGTTAGCTTGTCAGCTATTTTATTACCTCTCATTTCATAGTGGCTTGGCACCCATCTCAGCGTAGTGCTGTGATGTTTAGGCAACCTGACTGTCACATGACATTCCTACCGATCGGCCCTCTGCACAGGCCTAGATGGCAACTATTTTGGCCTGGAAGCTCCTCAAGTTTTCAAGGTTCTCCATCTCTTCAAGTTCCAATTCCCGTACCGTTCAGAATTTTAGAAGCATCCACGAAATCTTGCTCTATAGGTCTCAAAGACTGTTTCTGATCCAAATACGAGCTACAGCGGGGGAATGCTGGACAATACCATCGATCTAATAATAATTGGATAATTGGATGTTTGATGAGAATGAATTATTTATTCAACAGTGGATGATTTACTTTGTAGTAGATAAATAGTTGAAGTTGACATTTCATTTTCCTTATACTAGACCCGTCCGACCTATGGTCAACGGTAAGGCACCGCAGCCTTCAGGCTTATTGTGCCACGTCTGTGTATTCATTCTTCTCTCTTTGCTCGAGAGCAAACTGCGCCTTTTGCACTCATTACTTTTGTCTTGTCCTGATTGTACTTGAACGTCCTTTCGTCTTGATTCCAAAACCTTTCTGGTTTATTATGCAAGTTCAAGTCTGTCATCGTTTTGTTCAGAACCTTTAAAAAACTTAAACCAAGCCTCTGCAAAGATATTATTTTAGAGGAGCATTCAACTTATTTTCTCCAACAAATAAGAGGCAATTTTCACAATGACAGACTCCTGTCTTGTAGAAATCTTGAATTGAAACTTGCTTTACTGGTATTTTTCCTTTTGTTTTCTAGTTTGGACGAAATTATTTCTGGCATCCCAGAATGCTAATATCAAACCCGTTTGGGATTTTCTTGAGCAGTTCAGTTGCATTAAGTCCAAATTTTAATGCTGCCTTGCGCAGTCTTTTCTCATTTGGGAGGATCCCAAGAGTTTTACAGCGTCTTACGCCGGCAAGTGCATTTCATTAGCAGCAATGCCTAGCAGCAACTTCAAACTTCTGTTGCCATAAGAACTCCCACACGTCCGTTCTGGACCTATAAATGATCGTTCGCTGGTATCATCTGATTTGACAGCTATTTCATTGCCGTAGTGCTGTGATGTTCTGCCAATTCTTCCCAACCTCCAGTGGCAGTGAAGTACCACCTCGGATTCAAATCTGACAGCCTGTAATGCTCTAAGTACAGCCTGGCTGTCAAATAAAATTTCTATGTATCCGTTTACCTGCAGGCAGTTTAAAATGCCCTCAACACAGTTCTGGATGGCAATAACAAACCCTATGCCATGTCCAACGACAGAAAAAAGGTTTTTTTCTAAATTTGATACTCTGATGTTTCAAAAATATATAATTACTTACGCTTAATTAAAAAAATTGTTATGTAGCTGTTATTGAAATAATTCTGGTCAAGAAAATGATTAATAAACCTTAAAGCTGTATTATAAACGATATTGAAAAAAGCATGAATTTTCGTGATAGTTAAATGTCAAATTTTTTTATTTGTTTATCTTTTTTTTATTTATTATATTTGGAGAACAAACAGGGAAAATCCCCAACAAAAGTTCCCATATCTAGTGAATACTCTAGTAATAAGAGTATGAAACTAAAGTAACATGTATCCGAGCAGAATTGACGTTTAAATGTCAAATTTGACGTTCACATGTCAAATATGGACCATAATATTTCAAGTTAAGTTACAGCTATCAGTTTCAACAATAAAACGTTAGAAATAGAGGAATGTTTAAAATAAATTCGACACGTTCCACTACATATTTAAAGAGCACACAATATATTTACAGTAAGCGTTTAAATGTCAACTTTGACGTTTAAATGTCAAATATGAAGCTTCTAATGTGCATTTCTAATATTAGATATTGAAGTCGTAAGTATGAAAAGCAACAATGAAACGTTAAAAATCGAAACGTTTTAGAATAAATTTGGAATGCCTCATTGCAATAATAACATAACGAATTCTATGCTATGCTTAGCAATGAAAATGTTAAAAAGTTCATAATCCAATCTCAAGTAAGATACACTACAATTGAGACAAATTAATATACAGGGTTAGGTAAATGTTCCGGGGACGGTTGAATTACAATAATTATAACGAAAAGCCATAGTGGACCCTGATGATTTTTGACAATCTGTATGACTAAAATTACACTATTTTTGTAGCCGTCCCAATTAGTGAGTGACGTCAACTATCAAAAATCACAATGTTTGTCAATTCTTTTATAAATTTTCAGTTAATTTAGTGTAGTTAGTATCTTATCTAAATTCAATTGTTTGGTCAAGCAAAATAAACAAAGAGTGCTCAAAGTGCTGCAAAATGCTGTGGGTTCTTGACTTGGAAACGAGCATCACGGTCGAGGGAATGCTTGTTCCTACTATCAGTTTAATTCTTTATAATTTGACGGCTGTCAGAACTGTTTGAACAGTCATAATTGAAAACAAAATAATGTTATAATTTGACACCAGGTGTCAGGTGTATTTTGACAGGTATAAATGTCAAATCTATACACTCTAATAATAGTATACGTGGAGTAGTCATAAATTATTTACGAGGTCTTTTCTAAAAATAATTATATTTATATACATATATGTATGTACAGGGTGATATTCCAAATTTGTCATATTAATTGGTGCTTCTTATATATCGTACGGTCATCGTTGTATCAAGAATATGCGAGCGACAATAGGTAATACGCGAAGACAGGAAAGGGGAAATCAATAACTCGTATTAGGATCCGCATTTTTTACCAGCCATCGCGATATAAAGTTTATTGAGAGAGATTATCTTAACAGTACCACGACATTCCCGGCAACAATTTATCAAACGCTAATTATTTTTTACGGCGAACAGGTGTCACGCACATTAGATGTTCATTTAAAGAAATAAACGGTCCGCCGCTTCGCCCCTCTCGCTTATTCTTCTACGCACAAGTCATATCGATAGGTCATTTACACTTCTTGTTCGTCTTCTAGAAAACTGCACATAAATGCAACGCTTATATGTGTGTACACAGATGGACACGTATAAACGCGCTGAAACGATTAAAACGAGGAAAAAGAAGGAACACTACTCAAGACGAGATACAAACAAACAGAAGAAAAAAGAACAGTCACCATCTCCGTTTCCACAGTGTGCTGTGTGTGTTTTATATGTTACAATAACGAAAGCATAAATACGGGTAAAACACAAATAGTAACTTTATACTTTTAATAGTTCTAAAACGGCTAGCAGTAATCATTAACGGCTATCCGACGACTCGATTCGGAATTTACGTTTTCCTTACTGCCAATAAACACACAGGCGACATCTAATATTATACAGTGTGGGATTTAAATATCGGAACAATATTCCATCGTTTAGTTGTAAATTATTTAATTGAAATGGATCTCGGCGTATATTCGGTGTAATTCACTGTAAGCGACCAACACCGGACTAATCAGTATTCAATAAGCGAAACCAGGTAATGTATAATTTTATGGTAGCTGACAAGAAAGCCCCCGCACCAACGTATATCAACTGGTCCCTTCATTATTTACATTTCTATAAATATTAAATTACCCGTAACGTATGCTGTACGTCGTAGGCACGTCGCTTGTCGCTTTTATATCTATACACACACACACAAATACACGCAGTTGGCGATGAAAATTTCCACAGAACAAACTCGAAAACATAAAAGAAATTATGATATGTAACGAGAAAAGAAAGAGTCGTCGTCCGTTAAATGGATATAGATGTCTCTGCTTCATTAAACGCATTTATTATTTATATCCTGTCCGTTTATTTTTTATCAAAGCCGGCGAGAATTGTTATATTCGATTATTATAGTGGAACGTCTCGTATACGTTTGATTGTCGAATTAAAATTTATCGTCTAACTGCAATCCTTATTATTACAGTTATTTTAACTCTGTAGTACATGAATTGAACAGTTGTTTAAACGTCAAATACATATTTGACACTTAAACGTCAAATTTGACATCCGAATTGCTTTTCTTCATTACTTCATTTCTTGTCGTCGTATTTTTATAATAGGTAATCATTTCATAATATGGTCTCTAATCTAGACGAACGCTGTCTCAGCAAGGTGTCTAAATTTGGCAGTTCATTAATTATTATTGCAATTTAATAAATTATTGCTGTTAACGATCGTCAATCTCCTTCATATTAATCATTCGAATTCAGCCATATTTTGACATTTAAACGTCAAAATCGATACAGATTTGACACTCAAACGTCAAATTTGTCTATTATTTGACAGTTAAACGTCAAGCTGAATTCCAAACGTGCCAATTTTCAACATCTTCCTGGCCGTTAGTGGAAGCTAAATCTAGTACTTAACTTTTTGTCAAACAAATTTCGAATGTCGTAACTACTATAAAATGTATAACATAGATAGATTTGACAATTGCAGCTGTCGAAATACATCTTTCAGTCATAAAATTGTAGTATTATTTGTTAGAGCGATTTCAACTGAAGGAGGTTGGTTGGTATCAAAATCCCTACTTTAGGATAATTTTTCTATCGATAGTTTAAGACCCTACGTAGTCGCCACGTTTAATTTATTTGACAGGAAGGTGTTAGGTTAGATTACAGTTAATGTTGCTAAATGAAAATTTGTTCTGCCAATTTCGATTAAAATTGCACACGCCATGTACGTAACTGTCAAATTATTATAAAATCTCATTTGTTTGTCTAGATTTTTGACAATTGCAACCGCCAATTCTGAACCAAAATATTTCTGACAATTGTCAAATTGTAAACAGACATATAAATTATAAAGTATGTTAAAAGATATCTGACATCCGTACCTATCATAAAATACATGGCAGATGCTAAATTGTAGAAGGAATCAATAGTTGTCTAACGGTCCGAAAATTATGATGTTATTTTTTTACAGCTGTGACTGAAAATATTTCTGATGGCTGTCAAATTATAAAAAAAATAATGTTGACAGTTTCGATACGACCATCCGTATATAATAGATACGGTCAAACTATAAAATCTATTTAAATACTGTCGACAACAGTTAAAAAAATGTATTGTAGGTATTGTACTTCCAGCCTTTTTGTTAAATTTGATTATTGTAGCTATCAAAATACATCTTTCGGTCATAAAATTGTAATATAACTGAAGGAGGTTGGTTCTGTCAAAATCCCTGCTTTGGTACAATTTTTCTATCGATAGTTTAATTAATGTTGCTAACTGAACATTTATTCTGCCAACCTCCTTCGATTAAGATTGCTCACGTCATGTATACAACTGTCAAATTATTACAAAAGTTCTTTACTTAAATACATCTGACAGCTGCAAATTTTGGATCATTTTTTTTCTAGATTTTTGACAATTGCAGCCGCCAATTCTGAGCCAAAATATTTCTGGCAGCCGTCAAATTTTTAACAGACATATTTTTAACAGTTTCGATACGCGATAGGTACTGTCAAACTATGTTAAAATATGTGTTGTAGGTATTGTACTTACAACATTTCTGTTAAGTTTGACAATTGTAGCTGTCAAAATACATCTGACAACTGTCAAATTTTAACATTAATTTTTTCAACTCTTAAAATATTTCCGATGACTACATTCTCGAAAAAATTATTATTTAAATCTATTTAAACGCACCTGATAGCTGTAAAATTGTAAACTTAACTCATTTATAAACTTTTAATGTTGTAACCATCGTTGATAGCAATCGTATTATTAATTAACGACAGTATTTTGTATTTAAATTTGTCAGTTCTCCTAATTCGATTGCAATAATTTTGACAGCTGTCAAGGTGACATTTGTAACCGAAAGTGTAATTCAACCATGAAGTTAAATAAAACACTAACTTGCGGACCATTCGTAGCAATTTAGAGGAACGAACAGTCAACGGTTCTCGTACACACGACTCCGACGAAAATCAACTCGATACAATTCCAACATTAGCGCCTAACCGCGACCTCTTGCGCGGCTCGTAAATGTTTGATGAGATTAAGACGCAAACCATGTTTCATCATCATCACTATCCTCCACGAAGACGGCACGGCGAGAGCGTATACAAACGCTTATGTATACGAGATAGAGGTCTCGTTTCCTAGCGCGGGATGAACGTCTGTTTGCATTTATTAGAAATGCAGCCAATCTGTGCGTATCATATTCGCGCAAGGGGATATAAACTCGATCCATCGTTAAATATTTAAAACGCGAAGTGACAGCTATTTTACCCGGTTCTCTTATACTCTTCTGTTTTTATTCCTTATACTATGTCGAGAATTCTCAATTTAGAATGTTTGTGTGTGTGTGTGTGCATCGTCGAGTTAATGTTCTTCTTATTCCTCTATTTCTATGGGCGAGAATGACAGCTGCAAGAGGAACGCGTGATGCGTCCCTCAGACTCACAAATCTCCCGTTCTCATTGTTCCGTTCGGTTAAAACAACACAGATTTTGACATATTTACGAGGCACGTACCGACAACAACCAACAACGTTACAAGGAGCTCCGGTACAGCCACTTCCAGACTAGTTCCTTTTCGATTTATTTTCACAACAAAATTTTGATAAAAATTTTAGACTAAAATTTCTACAATTATGTCAATTTGACAAGAAGATTAAATTTGACGTTTCAAACGTCAATGTCATTGATTTAGATTAGAATGATTTTTTTTCGATGTAAATATTTGCAAAAAATGTTCATTATAATATTACGCAGCGTCATTTCGTCCGCCAGGCGGGGATATTTATTAAGTGAGCTTAACTGAAATTAGCATTAAGTTTCCATTCATCAGGGTGACATGAAGTTATCAGTAAATAAGCGAGACCCCCCTTCACTCTAAACGACGCGACGGCGGAAGAACGAGAAGGAGCGCCCTCTTCTTCTGGCATAACTGTTCGAACATATATAGGGGTTGCCGAACATCATAGTCCCCATATATATCTACCGGTCTTAGTGTTGGAAAGCTCCACTTCGCTAACATGATTTATTATCCACGAAATGACTATAATAACGTACAACAAATTTAGTCTCGCCTGTTAAAATTGAACGTGTTCGACTGCATAATAGGGTGCGTTATTTAATTCTGTTCGTCGATTATAATGTTCCTTTAGATGAATAATGTTACTAGATATCTTAACCTTGACATTTAAACGTCAAATTGAACTTCAAATTTGACATTTACTGTCAAACTTGACATTTAATGGCCAAACTGGATATCGAAACTGTAGTTTGAAAAGGATAAGAGATAGCGGAATTCGGTTTGCAAAAAAACATTAGACAATAGACATTTTTAGATATAATCTTAAAAATTACCACCATCAATATATCATCATTATCGCACCTAATTACAACACAACAAAACGCCCCTTTTTTATCGCAATTGCCAACATTTCAAGATCATAAATTAACCGCTTATATTTCCCTCGTACACACTAAGTAACAGCAACGGGAATAATCGCGAACTGTCATCGCTTCGAACAAGAGGGGACACAATAACACACAGCAATTTAATGCATATTCGATCAGATTAAGATAAGCGAAAGTCATGTTCATATTATGTGTATATATATGTGTACGTCCCCGATGTTCGTTATTTTCTCTTCTGTTACAATAATAACGCGTAATGCCCGGGACGAAAGTCTCCTCGTGTAAACAAGAGAGTCGTGTGGCCTCCGCCTCACCATCCGTTCGCAAAATGCCGATCGTATCTCTCTGGGCACTTTCTATTATGTTTTATCGACGCGACCGGCTTATTCTAATGCATCTCCGTTTTGTATCCTTTATACCCGGGGATAATCGTAAGATAACAGGACGATGTGAATAGAAGAGTGTATGCGTAATGGAGTGGATCTTTCTACATGTATCTATGTATGTATGTATCAGCTCGATGATAGATAAATCTGTTGGATTAATATCTTATGTTGTAAACGTCGCTGATACGGCATACGAAGGAATAATCTACATTAAATTATTATTCGAAAACTGTAACGTTTCATGTCAAATTGACGTATTTGACGTTTTGTGTCAAATTGACGTATCATATGTCAACTTGACAGGACAGACTTTGACATTTAAAACGTCAAAAATAAAAGCTTTCAATGTTATTGATTTTGAGGGAATCTAGAAGTATTTCTTGAGCAAAACTCCAGTCTCCCAAGTGGAGCCCTATGTATCACTTAATTCATTAATCTTCAAAACTTAAAAACCGATTCACGATATTTAAATTTGTCTAATATTTTGCTAAACGTCAAAATACAACCCCAGGCACATTAAAATTATGTTTCAAAAAATTTGGGACTCGCAGCTTTCCTCCGTATTTTCGAATGAAGTTAGCTACGTGAGTGAGCTGGAATAAACTCATACTCTACTCACAGATGGAGTCAGAAATCGCCGGTATGTCATTTTACCTTATATCTTGTCTTAAATATCTTGTCGAGAGGGGGGTCAAAACCACGTAGGCTGTTTCCAAAAGTAGGTATACTAGCCGACAAGCTGATGAGTTATCACGTGGCCATATATTGCGCCCGGCTTATACAGCGTGTCCACGTTAAGTGATTGGATTAGAAGCCGGCTTTTAATGCACAGGTCTATATAGCTGATAAAAAGAAAACTAACGAAGCAATCTTAATTATTGTATTTTAACATGTAGTTTTATATGTATGTACTAAACATGCTGTATAATTTTGGGCAGAATCAATCAAATAATTTTTAAGATATCATGGCAGCAATTAGAAAAAATCGTGTTTTGAGAAAAATGCATTTAAAAGTTTGTGCATTTAATTCATGACTAAAAACTTGTCTTATTATCAATCCTCTAGATAGATAGATAGATAGATAGATAGATAATTAAGTGGGATGGCTATGTGGCCTCTTGCTACTGCGACCCATAGGTCTATTGTAGCTCCCTATTATCTATCATGTAGTTCGCCGCGTGTGGGTATGGTTCGCCAATGCACTCTAGCCTCAATCTGGCTAGTCCCTCGCATTGGCACATAATGTGCTGGGAGATCTCTTCATCTGTCTGACAGATTCTGCACATGGTGTTTTCCGCCAGACCAAGGTTGCTCATATGCTTGTTGAGTCTGGTATATCCTGTTAAAAGGCCTACAACTAGCCTGACCGTTCTCCTGCTTTTGTTCAGAAGGTCCCCGGTGCATTTAGGCATGTATTCTTTGATGAATTCTTTAGCCTGCCGCTGTCCTGGGGAGTTTTTTCCACCATTCGAGGGATTTACTTGCCGACCATTTCTCCATGGTTTTGGCTACCTCCCTTTTCGTGGTTCCACACGATGGTATAGGTCCAATGGGTGGCCTAGATGTTCCTTCTTTGGCCAGGGCATCAGCCTTCTCATTTCCTTTAATACCTGCGTGCCCCGGTACCCAAGCTAGGGTCACCTTGCTGTGCGCCCCTAGTTCATTTAGTGCGCATACGCAGTCCCATAACAGCTTTGATGTGATCTTTGTTGCGTCAAGCGCTTGATTATCAGTGAAGATGGCTATGGGTTTTTGTTCTGTCCCTTGCCTTAATATTTCTCTGACACAGTAGTAAATCGCAACTGTTTCTGCCTGAAAAACTCAATCCTCTATGCCTGGATCATAGAGTACACCTTCCTTCAAAGAAGTCATACAAAGCTTTCTTTTTCTCTTCTCTGTTCGATATCCAAACTTCCTTTTACCCACGTTTTGAATACATATTTTAGACGCGATTTTTTTGATCTGACACTCTAGACGACCTCCTTAAGTTAATTACAACAATATTTTTTAATTCAATATGATGTTAGTGAAGAAAACAAATCTTCACTATCATAGCTGCCTCCAGCTGAGATTATAAATCGTCCTATAACTCATAGAAATAGCTGCTATTTTGGGTATGTTCAGAATTGGTCTCTCTTTTTCTGAAACACGGTAGAGTACGTATTTTAGGCCTATTTTCTTTATCAGTCATATTGAATATAATATCAATTCTAGCTGTTTGTGAATACTAAATCTGGTAGACCGAATGATACAAAAGCTAGTGAAAAAGTTTCTAAGTTGTTTGTTAGGTATTTCATGTCAGTAAACGAAAAATGTTAATCGTTACCTTACCGTATGGGGCCGCTTCAGTCTGAGCTAATCTGTGGTTTATTAAAAAATACGATATCTGAATAGAAATAAATCGGCTGGGTCGGATGGACTTCCTCCACTATTTTGAGCTATGAAAACCGTTATTCTTGATATTTAATTAAATCAATTAAACTGCATTTAAACTGCAGAATGGAGAAGGGTAATTGTGCTTCCATTATACAAAGCTGAAGCTAAGGATCGGGAATCGAATTATCGACCAATTACTATATTGCCGACTTTAGCTAAAGATTTTGAATCCTATACTCATCGATGTTTGAAACAGTCATGTTAAACCCTACATAATAGAATGAATATCATGAGTTTGTGTCCGGATGTTCAACAACAATTATGTACTGGGATGACTGCATGTTTTGTGTACAGATTTTCAGTCGCTTTGGTCAGTTCCGAGTTTTGGTCACTTGCAATGAAGAAACGCAACGAGAAAATCAGAGAAATTCTTCGAAGCGTTAGCTGTGTGTCTATGAGACACATCGAAGAGGAAACTGGGATACCGAAAAGCACAGTCTGTCGAAATTTGAGCGAAGATTTTGGCAAACTCTCTGACAGACGACCAAGAAGATTGGAGAGTTCAGTTCAATGCAAAGACATGTTAAAAATGTCCCAAAAGAATCCGGCAAGCATGTCAATCATTGTAACTGCAAGTGGTGAACAGAAGAGCTAATAGGGAAGAGCAAAATAAAGACAATGTTGGCCGTTTTTATGATTCAAACGGAATTGTTTACAGTGAATTTATCCCAGAGGGTTTAGACGACTTCAACTGGAATATAAAGACCCAGACAGTTGGTTGCCATGATGACACAAAGCCATCATGCTACATGAAGTTTTGACCAAAGAAAGACCATCGTTGTTATCGATCATCCACCGTATTCACCTGATTTGGTTTCGTGCGACCAAACTGAAATTGGCGATGAAAGGAAATCGTTTCGGTCGTCCTAAAGACTTAGACTAAATTTGACAGCGATGATTCACAACTCATATAATAATGGGTGATTCATTCAGACCTTTTTTTTCATATGTTTTTTTTACAGGTTTCTAGCGATTGATGTCATTCTGTTATCCTATTTTGATTCAGTATTACTTGACATTTCATAGTGAAAAGACTCACACCGCAACAGCGTATTCAGCTGTATTACGGAAATCAGCGCTCTGAAAGAAACATTTCCGTGCACTACGGGCAACATATGGTGTGCATCATTGACCTTCCGAGACTACTATTGCCAATACCATCCGCAAATTTGAGTCTCAGTATACGCTATCGTATGACAGGGAGACCGAATAGGCCACATCCAGTCCGTAGTGAGATGAATATTGCTGTTGTAGTGGAGAGTGCAGCTGAAGATCGTGAGGAATTAATTCGACGTCGATCTCAACATTTGGGCCTGTCGTATTCGACAAATTGGCGAATTTTACGTAAGGATCTTGCTTTAAGGCCTTACAAAATCCAGCTCGTTCAAGACTTGAAGCCACAATACTTAAATTTACGCTTAAATTTCTGTCAGGCACATTTCTGGCTCAACGGATACGTCAATAAACAAAATCGCCGTATTTGGGCTGAAGAACAACCCAAAGATACACTCTAACTACCGTTGTATCCTCAAAAATGCACTGTGCGGTGTGGTTTATGGGCCGGTGGAATCATTTATTTCTTAGAAAATGAGGCCGGACAGAACATCACCGTCAATCCCGAGCGGTACCGCACTATGATAACGGACTGAATTGAATCCCTGAAATTGAAGCCCGGGATGTCGGCGACATTTGGTTTCAGCAAGACGGAGCTACGTCACACACAGCGCGCGAAACAATTGGTTTATTGAGAAGTCATTTGGGTGAGCAGATAATTTCACGTTTTGGACCTGTCAACTGGCCGCCTAGATCGTGTGATATCACACTTTTGGACATTTTCCTTTGGGGATACATGAAGTCCAAGGTCTTTATCGATAAGCCAGAGCTACAATTCATGACTTGGAAGCTAACATTACTCGCGTAATTGTGCAAATGCCTGTCACAATGGTGGAAGGAGTGATCCAAAATTGGACTCTCCGAATTTAAATTATTTTTAAAAAGTAGTAAAGTTTTATTTAGAATTTAAAACCAAAGGTCTTAATGAATCACCCTTTAGATCGAAAACCATTTTACAATCTAAAAAAAATGAGAAGGCCAGTTTCTTTTGACAGCAGATTTACAAGAAATTACTTTAAAATGAGTGATTATGCCTTTCAAATCCGACAAGTTTTAATATTCCTATTGGGTAGTCATTTATAGCATAAATTCTTTCTTTTTTTTTTCGAATATCTGTAGTAATAATTATCAGGAGAAAACATGTATATTCATCACCGGAAACAATATAAAAATACGACGTAAATTTCTCGGAATACATACCTAATATAGGAGTATAAAATATTTATAATGCCTCGTAAAAAAAATCTTTCTTTTTCGGAATACGATTAGAAGACGAAATTATTTTTTTTTTATTTCAAAACCCTACATCCGTCCAGATCTTTTCATAAATTCTATTCTATAATAAATATGAATTTATTCTCATCACTAATGCTACGTTAACATTCAACAAAGGGAGCTCCCACTTTTGTCTTTTAAAATCTCGATTATATTTATAAAAAAAAATAAGATAGAAAGGAAGACCGAGATATTCTGCGTTCCTCACGTAAAAATTCCATATGAGTTATTTATGAAATATTTAAAAAGGTTTGGTAGTAAATCATCGAGAGATCCTATTGTTTTATATGATAATCATTGTGCCGAGGTCCCTCCTTTGTGTGGCGATTCCGACTTCTGCGTTTTACCGAGAAGAATTATGCGCATTCTCGGACACCACATCATTCCACCTTTCAAAAAATTCTGGGCTAGTCTAGAGGGGACCCTTTCCCCCTTTATATTTATTTATTTATTTCTCGCTTCATAACTTGAATCTTCTTTATACAGGGATGTCCGTTATCACCTTATACATATTTTTTATATTATTATTATTATTATTATTATTATTATTATTATTATTATTATTATTATTATATTCAGAAATTAATCACACAGTATAATTTTAAATCAACGTTTTACCGGAGTATCTGAGGTTCATCTCATTTTATTCGGGTTCGTACGTCGTCCGCGGTGACATGCGTTTACGTCAAAAGCCGGGGTCCGTCTTAATATATGAGAGTCACATTGACAGGTACAGGTATCGGAAACGACGGAGATTTACAGCGGTCACAATTATATTCGTTTTTATCGGTGAGGTGAATTCATCCGTGGCAGATAAGTTTTCGTTTTCTTTTTTTGTCTTTTTTTTCGTAAATTTCATCTTAACTATTTTCGTCGTTCCCCTTTTATAAATTAGCGTTAGAACTAACTAACTTGCGTGGATGCGAGAGCGATGCAGCGTCGCCAACACACCCTAGAATAATTAGCGTCAAATATCGAGTTAATGATGGTCGTCAAAGCTTTGCTCAAGTTTGTACATGCATCCGCGCGTTATACAGGAATAGTTAGTTTAGTAGAAGGGGGTGGACGATGAAGTTTAACACTTTCGTGCTGCTGACGTTAGTTTAAGGCGGTTTTGACCAGCGACGCCCTTAATATCCTCCCCTAAAAGATCTTTAACTTTTACACAACAAATATACCACCTTCAAATAAAATTTTGGATTGTTAAGTTGAACGTGATCAATATTGACGTTTGCCTAAGAAAAATATTGCAGCAATAGAATAAAATTAATGCCTATAGTCCATTCCAGATAAAAATGGAGCAGATGACGCTACAATCGGAGCATATACCACACAAGAACAAGCTTGTGATTTGCAAAAATCGCGGTAAATATAAAATTTGTTTTTGATTGATTGATAGTTGATTGTCGACTATGTAGAATAACACCTTTACGAACATTAATAAAACACATTTAAAGCTTCTAAAGCTTAGTTTGCACGGTTTGTTTTGTTTTTGACCCTGAACTTATTGTTAAAATTGTCCTGAATTTTGCTTGTCAAATAAATTCATAAATAAATTGACGAATTAGAACCTGCTCTAATTTTTCGTCAATTTTCTAGGGAGTTATGGTTACATTTCAGATTAAAATTTACAACCAACTTTCATGATGTGTGAAGTGTTTTGATGTTTGTATTCTTTTTATAAAACATTGTTAGGCTGAGAAAGTATTAAAATCGTATTTGTCATACATTCGTAAAAATGATTTGAATTGATCAGGGTCGTCTTGAATCTCCTTATTAACTAGATTTGCCTTTTCTCTTCATTGAATCAAGGCCTCACCTACTAACGTCGATTTCTTATATTGCAATAAATGTGCATATTGTCTTCGGTGTGCTTTTCTTGTAATTCCCATTTATACTAACTGTGGTCGACTTTGTATTACTTGTCTGGCTATCACTGCAACTCTTGCGGTGTAGTTTTAGTGTGTGTAAGTTGTGTTTAAATGGCTTTGTGACAGCATCATATCGCCTTTTATGATGCCGCGCTGTTAATCACTTTGCTCCCAACAGCGAATGGCAAGTCGATCCGGGATTAAACTCTCTGAAAAAAATGTCCCCTCCAGAGAATTGAACCCCGGCACCTATACTCACAACAATAGTCATAACCACTAATTTAATAATAATAATAGATAACAATAAATTAAACAGAACCTCCAAATTGATAAATGACGCAAACGGAAACAGATTTCAGGTTGCTAAAAAAACAAAAGTCACTATTTGAGGATTGGCATTTATGAATTCGTTTAAGGTATTGGATTAACTTTTATTGTTTACATGATCCAATAAATTGAGAGATATATTCATGATTTTTTTCATGAATAAATTTCAATTTATCCATCAATTTCTTTCACCGTGTAAACCTAGCTTAATTGCACTTTTTTGAGCTTCGTCCAATTTGTCATATTTTGTTTGACATATCCGTTTCTTTGTTGGCGTTTACTGGTGTCAAACAGTGTCGTTTTGCTAATCCCAATTTCATTTGCTTTGCCCACTTGTTACATGCTTGCACCTTGCATTTTTTGAGGAACCTGTGAGAACCATCATTACATATTCTGAAACAAAACAGTTCAAATAGTACCTTCAATAAGTGAATATTATGATTTAAAAGCTCCGGAAAAAACCATTTTCTATAAAGAATCAAAATGAAATGGACAAAGAAAACAATAAAGCCCAATAATCACATAGAATACAAACACGTAATATAACCTTTTTAGTGTTTCTGACATTTATGCAACTTTGACAAATTGTTCTTGTGTAAATGTGCACCAGATTTGAACCAATCACAGACGTTTATTTTAGATCCTATCTTTCATAACGCTCCTTTCTTATTTGGAATGATTTCAGAATGGTTTCGCACCCACCTTAGCATAATACTGTGATGTTCTACCAGTTTTTAGAGCTTCCTATGACACTCCAGTACCACCTCGGATCAAACGTGTGAGCCTGTAGTGTTCTAAAGATAACCTTGCTGTCAGATGAAATTTCTACCTATCTGTTCACCTGCAAGCAGTTTAAAATGCTTTCTACACAGATCCGGATGGCAATGATTTCGCCATCGAGTTCTCCATCTCTTCCAAGTTCCAAATTCCTGTGCCGTTCGGCGTTTCAGAAGCATCCACAAAAAGATCACCGTCTCCATTTACGAGCGAAGACTACGCTGAAGTCGAAAATACGATGCTGGTATGGTCTCCTGTTTAATCGGAGAAACCCTTGCAAGCACTATATTTTGCTCTATAGGGCTCTTAGGGTCATATTTTTATAGTTCATGCTTGAGGTCGTACCGATGCTTGAGCAGGCGATTTTGACGTAATTACAAATGTATCAAAATCGCGTGCTCAAGCATCGGTACGACCTCAAGCACGAACTATAAATGTGATAAATATGATGATCCCAAGGATCGTCTCCATTGCTGCTTAGACACGCAATCCTCTTAACCTTGCTAAGTGTCTTGGCCGTATAGCCCAAACTAATTTTGTACCACAAGATCAGCGATAATTCTCGTATACAGCCAGTCTACTATCGGCGGTTTCACCCCCTTTCAAGTTTTACCAAACATTCATCTACAGGCCCAGAAATCTCTCGTGGCTCTGAGTGTGATTTGTACGTCAATTTAGTGCCCAAAGTCACGCCGAAGTATTTAACTTCAATTAATACAAGCCGGACATTGGAGTTTGAAGAGCTTCCTCCTCCAAGTGAACGGCACCATTAGTGAACGTTTGAAATATCTGTCCACACTCCCTTGAACTTGCTGCAGACCCTGATGGTGATATCATCCTGTGTACTCGCCGTCTAAAGATTAGATCACCAAACACTATTTTTATTTATTTCTATTACTTTTGTCATTTGTTTTCTGTTGTAAATATATGTCTTCATCATGTTCAGCTCTTTATTTTTAAATCCATATAATTGTAGTTTCTCTATTAATTTCTCCTTAGATATCGTATCGGAGGCCTTTTTCAACTGCAACTGTTTTAGTTTGATCAACTTCTTTTTTAATAGCGTTAGTCAAGTCATATGCTTCTGACTATCATAGTTTCTATGACATATAAACCGTTCTATTTCTTATCATGGCGTCGATCCAGCTCGTCACCGTTGTCTCGAGTCCAACGTCTTTTCCATCAACTTTTTGTTGCCAAAAAGACATCGAGAAAGCTCATGAATAGCCTGCTTGCAGGGTTTTCTCGTTTAAAGATAGTCTTGCTCGGTTCCACAAGTGCCTAACAATTATCTTCTCTAAAATTTTGAGGAGAAATGAGGCAAGATCTTAGTACTTAAGACTGGGGACAGCGGTTCCAGATCCTGTCATAAAAATGCCGGGAAAATGTCATCCATACCAGCTAAATAAAAATGTTTCCAACGGAATTTTAGAGGCTCGAATTATTTTCGGTGCAAGATTCCAGTTTGTATTTGAATTGTGTAGGAGTCCGGAAAGTGCACCTCTATATAGGAGGTGCTTGTTAAAATCATTAAAGTAATCCTATCAAACTCGTAACATCGATCAAGTACAAAACAAAAAAGAAAAAGAAAAACGAAACAGAGACCAAACAAGAATACTATTATTTACCATTCCGAATTTAACAATTTAACGTCGCATTTAACGCAACGAACGAGAGGCCCATTCTTTACGGAGAAATTACTGCAATTTAAATAAAAGTCGAGGTCCTCTCCGTTCTCCGACTGGGTGTTGTATTTACGTGTATTATGGGTGGAATGAATGGCACCCCTAATCAAACGGCCGACCAAGAGCTTATAGATTCGAGAGCGATAATTAGATTCTACCACACCCTTGTCTTGAGTTATAAGGTAATAAGATGCCGGGACAAGCCTAATTTATAGTTAACCCGTTTGTTTGTCCAAACATTATAGCGACGCTGCAACTGAGGCTAACAATAAGAGATGGTGCTGTATTTTCTTCCCAGAATAATAAAAGTAATTATTATTCTAGGATTACTACGTTTTATTATCCGAGCTAATGATGACATGATTGTGTTGTAATTCCTAAATCCTATTATTTATGAATAATGTTTTGTATAGTTGTTTAAAAGATTTAATTTATCAATAAAAATTGTTTTACTATCCAGATATGTATAGATGAGAGAAACTGAAACATAACTTCATTAAAAAGCTTGATTTAACGACCACGTTTAGACAGAGCTATCAATAAAAGTTTAACTTTCCAAAAGACTATAATATATTTATTAAAGGATACAAAGAACTGTCTTAAACTGGAGGTTTAATTTAGGCGTAAAATCGTTTGCTGTCTTTAATAAGAAAGAGCGACTCTACAACTATTAGTAGGCCGTTAAAATTAAGCTGACATATGGAAGCGATTCGATCCTTTAATGTTTCGTACTTTCATGTTTGTTATAGGAAACACATTTTTCCCAATTTTTTTTATGTATATATACAGGTACTATCAATTTAAACAAAAAAAAACAAAGAAATTCGACAAAAAAAAACAAGTTAGGTAAACAATGACTAGCTACGACTATCTTCTGTTATTAAAAACCTATTGTTAAACAAGTGAAAGTGATACGATGCAGGAAGTCTCGGTTTCACCAAGATGTTAATAAAATTCAATTTTAAAGGGTTTAAGCGAAACAATGAGAACGAAAAATTTTATTCGCATGACGAATGAGCGAAAATTGCCTTTTTTTTTCTCCACCCCAGATCATTTAAAATAACCTCCTAGATGTTTATTATTAATTAAGAAGACTAGATCGTTAAAAATAATATACGAGGAATACAATTTCGCGAAATGAATGAGAGAACCAGAAGGTAGCTTCCTGCTGCGAAAGTAGGTATTGAAAATATGCCGAGTCATACTGTTGTTCTGCTACTGTTCGACACCATTCATAAAATATCTACGGGGTCCATTCGCGCAGATGTGTTGTGCCTCGAAATGAAACGAGTTTCTGCTCCGCTATATAATACTACTCCGATATTATATTATGCTTTGCTTCTGTGTATTTAAAATTTTCACAATATCCGACGATGTGATGAAGCACCTTATTCGGATGATGATAGCTCGTTGTTATAGTCACCTCTATTTATGGGGTGGTGAAACTTTTTATACGATGTATTCGTTCGTTTAATAAAGTTGGCCGTGGATAATCTACCGTAACGACCGATGTATACATACATATATATATAAATATGTAGTTCCAGGCATCATCATCATCTGATACAGTTAATTTTTTTTTTCCGAAAGCTTTTTACGCGTTTATTCCTCGCAAACTGTTATGGCCGTCATAAATTCTAATACTAGAAATTTTGAAAATCAAACAACTCCAAATAAATTCCTTTTTATATAATTTGACAGCTGTCAAACAACCACTGCAAAGTCTTACAACAATAACCGCAAAAAATATTGTTATCCCACGCTATCGCAAGTGTTCTAATGCGGTTACACCCATCAAAAGAGTAAGAATATAAGTGCTGTTAGATTTGATAGCTTAAAAACGAAATGTCAGTCTGACAGTTGTCAAAAATATTTTTATAGTTACACTGTGAAAATGGAATAAAAGTAACTATTACAATTCAACATCTGCTTGATTTTTTTGTTTATTGTTATAACTTGAAATGAATTTCTTTTTAATATGAGGAACTATGAGAAACATTTTTGACAGTTACAACTGTCGTATCTACCTGCTTTTTTACAATTTTTACAACTGTCAAAACAATAAGACAGTATGCGTTTTTATAGTTTGAAATATATTTCCTGAAATATAATTTGTGCTAGTGCTGCAAAAATGCAAAATGACACAATTTTGACAGCTGTCACAAATATTTTCATAGTTAAACTGTAACAAATAAGTATTTTTTACAATTTTTCGATTGTTATCGCACTTAACATCGTAAGAAATAGATGTTTTGTAACTGGACCTTTATTAGAAATATTTTAATTCTTCAACTGTCAAAATGTTCAAAAATAATTTTATCATAAATCAAATAGCTGTCGAAATTATGTATTTTTATGCAATCTTAGATATATTTTCACAATTACAATTGTCAAAATCAAAGAAAAAATACTATGGTTATTATTTAACAATTGTTAGAAGTATTTGACAGTTAACAATCTTTTAAGAACACAAGAAATACCAGTCCTCTACAGTTTGACAACTGCTATAAGTTGTTCCAACTGTGAGAAATTTCAATTTGACAACTGGCCGAAATATTTTAATAATTACGACGTGGAATAATAGAAAAAATAACTGGTTTTAGAAATGGACAATTGCTATCAGTATTTTGACAGTTACGACTAGCGTAACTGTGAAAAATAACTGATGTTGCAATTATTCGATAATCAGATATTTTTTGACAGCTTAACAACAGGTAGAATTATTTGACAGTTATATATCTGTTAAGAACATAATAGATATTATTTTTTTTTACAGTTTGACAGCTGCTATAAGTATTTTATTAGTAATTAGACCTGTCAAAACCGCAACATAATAAATCTTGCAAGTATGAGAAATAAATAAGAAGTTACAAATTGACAACTAACTGACAGAAATATATTAATAATCACGACGTTGAATAATCGAAAAAATAACTCGTTTTAGAAATGGACAATTGCTTTAAATATTTTGACAGTTACGACTATCGTAACTGTCGAAAATAACTGATGTTGCAATTATTCGATAATCTGATATTTTTTGACAGCTTAACAACAGGTAGAATTATTTGACAGTTATATATCTGTTAAGAACATAATAGATATTATTTTTTTTTACAGTTTGACAGCTGCTATAAGTATTTTATTAGTAATTAGACCTGTCAAAACCGCAACATAATAAATCTTGCAACTATGAGAAATAAATGAGAAGTTACAATTTGACAACTAACTGACAGAAATATTTTAATAATTACGGCGTTGAATAATCGAAAAAAATACTGGTTTTAGAAATGGACAATTTTGCTTTAAAATATTTTGACAGTTACGACTATCGTAACTGTCGAAAATAACTGTTGTAGCAATTTTTCGACAATCAAATGTATTTGGACAGCTTAACATCCGATAGAATTATTTGACAGTTATATACCTCAGTTAAGTTCAGAACATAACAGGTAGTTTTTTTTATAGTTTGACAGCTGCTATAAGTATTTTATTAGTAATTAGACCTGTCAAAACAGTAAAAAAACAAGCACTTTTATAGTTTGATGGACAATCGTTGCAACTATGAGAAATAACAATTTTAATTTGACAGCTAGCAGAAATATTTTAACAACTAAATTGTCAAGATAGAACAAATAAAATTTTACAGCTGATCTAAGTAAAAACACTGCTTTTCAACAACCGTTTTCCCAATTTGTTTGTTTTTACAATTCGACAGATGTCAGGAATTTTTTCGATCACCTAATATTGCTTTTGTGATTTGACGATTACCGAAGATATTCTAATAGTTGATCTGTCAAATTGGAAAAAAAATATTATTTGTGACAATTTAGCAGCTGAATTGTTTGGACGCTAAGACGTTGAATATTGTAATTTTGCACAAGTTAATAGTTTGACAGCTATTGGAACTAGTTTCATAGTTAAGTTAAGGTGGTTTTACAATTTTGACACTTGAAAAAACTAGACATTTTTTATAGTTATGACACTCAACAAAAGCTGTCAAATATGTACTATCGATTTCATAATGATCTAGAACAATATCCATTTCCTATTGTAAATTGTACTGAAGTCACTAACACAATTTTGACTTATCGGATTGAAATTTTCAAACATTTGTCAAATAAAGTCACATTTACACTATTAAAAAAAACTACGTTACGTCAGTTTTACTTTCCTAGGTCATTATGAAATCAATAGTACATATATGTTTTGACGATTACAATTAACCGCCAAATCTGTAAACAACCTACTGAATTTATAATTTGACAGCTGTCAAAAATATGGTGATGGTTGAACTGTCAAAATGGGAAGTAATAATTGCTACAAAATAGCAGACACGATTATCCAATCTCAGGATAATTACTGTATTGTTAGTTTGACAGCTGTCAGAAGTGTTTACATAATATTTGAACTATCAAAATAGAACAAAACAACAACAAAATATTTCTTTTTTATAACAACCATTTAAGATTATAGCTTCTTTTATGATTAAATTAAATAAATTTTTCTATTTTGAATTATAATCGAATTATAATACGGATTAAAACGGAGTAAAGGAGAAAACGAACACGATTTCCCCTGAATTCGAATAATATCAATACCGGAGCCGGAAACGCGGAGCTTATTAGTTCCACCATCGACTGTCAATAAAGCGTAGTGGTCGCCACGTGCAACAGTCGAAGCTCGAATATCTGGTTCGGGGGGTAAACAAAAATCCTACACTCGTTTGGCCCGTTTCCACATAGATGGCTGGCCTGTGACTTTTTCCGGTTAAAAAGGTTAAAGCGGCCACATCACCCTCTTCTCTCTTATTCGCGCTCTTTCTTATTTTCCCGTTTCGAACGTATGTGTGTGTATGTATACGTGTGTGTCTGGGATGGTGGTTTAACCATCGATTTGCACTTTATTTGTTGTTAGTATATTTTCATGATGAATTAATTAATTAATTTAAACAAAATGAGGTCTTAATTTTGATTGGAATGGTGTTTTTATGCGGAAAAAAGAGGGTGGAACCTTATTATGCAAAGCGTATGTGTGTGTGTGTCAACTACGACGACGAATACGACGACGACGACGACGAAACAAGTTTTATATAATGCAAATGACAGCGAATTACATGATAAATTAACCAATCTCCCCCGGGCTTTAATTTTAAACAATGTAACTTAATGAAATTGAGTTTGAAAACGGGTTGAATTAGGCGACACAGTAATACGTTTATTCGTACATGTACTGAATACAAAACCATTTATGGAGATTAAGATAAAATTTAGCATTCGTCGCTTCATTCCCTCTCTAGATACTCACCACCACCGCCTTCATACTGTCCCTTATATAGCGACCGAAACATCGCCTCCGTTGTAGGTATATACATAGCTCCGCTTCGGGGATGGAATTTCAAATAAGTAAGCAAAGAGAAAGCAGTAGAGTACATACATATGCATATATTATTACGCCTGTCTATTCTATTCTGTTGGATACATTTTGGAGCATCCTGTATTTTTATTTAAGGAAGTTATTTGACGTTTAAACTGTCAAACGTCAATGTGACCAACCCCTCTGCATATAAAATTAAAACTGCACTTTTAAACGAGATTTTTATTATTTATTAACTCGAAATAAACTTGGAAATAGAATTAATTAGAATCCATTTTGAATTCTTGAGAAAGCACGACCCAATCGACGACGTGGCAACGGTGAATTCCGATCACATTTATGAAAGTAATCGTTTCGGTGTGTATGTAATGTACAACGTATGCAGATTCGTATGCTTGAGACAGTATAATTGTCGCAAACGGATTATCCCGTTATACTGTGGCGACAATTAGCGCAAAAAACAACAATCCTCCTTACGTATGCGTCGGTCGTAATTTTTGAGATGGTGCTTCGTTAAGACGCCTCGTTACGCGTATGTGCGGATGCGTTTACGTGGAAATCATCGCGCCATCGCGTTCGTTTAAATTTTAATAAAATCAGTCACATAACGACAATATATGACATGATCGATGTCTCAGCGTGTTCCTACGAGCGATTAAAATTGAATTGAATTAATCGACGACAACCTTGCCGTTTAAATACGTCATCGTAGAGCACGTAAGGACATAAATATTGATGCGTAAGGACGATCACATCCTTACCAATTCTATATACAGTGTAGAACGGAAAAGTACGCACGAATACGTCAATTATTTTGACAGAGGGGTTTTCGGCCCCTTCAAGAACTATTATAACCAGGAAGTAACCTGGATGCTCAGTCCGGGTAATGTTGGAAATCCTATGACTATATACAATATTACCGAGCTTTCTTATAATGCTTTTCTTAAGTCTATGACAACGCAGAACATAATGAAGGGTTTCAAAGTGTTTTCTGATGATGAATATTTGTCCAGTGCAGTCACTGATAGGCCACTCGAACAACATGTTTATTGTTATTAACTCTTTACCTTTAGCATCCGTAGAAGTTCAACCCAGAACAAGCCAGACTCCTTCCAGAACTATCACTGATGTTGATACTTTGCCTGTAACAGTTGTTTCACCAGAGGTTGTAAAACCTCACCCAAAAGCAGAGCCAAGGAAGAGTACAAATAAAGGCCGAGCTAAAGGTAAATCAAGAATATTAACAGACACTCCCGAGAAACAAGCTATTGAAGCAGATAAAAATAAATCTAAAAAGAAACCACCAGCAATAAAAACAACAAGTAAAACAGTGAAATCATGTAAACTGTCAAAAAAGAATCTTTTTGATACGCCTTCCGTGGTAGAATAGTTCGGAGAGTGAAGAAAATTTCGACTTTTCTTCTGATGAAAGTGAAATTTAAAGAGTTCAATGATGAGCTTCAATTTAAAGACAAAGAACTGGAAAAAGGTGGATACATTCTAGTTAGTATTTCAACAAAGAAAATCTTAAAGCATTTTGTTGCACATGGAAAATAATACTGCTCAAGTCCAATATCTAAAGAAAATACAAGGAAACAAATTCATTCTAGAGGACCATTCTAAATATGATATTGACCTACAGGATGTTGTGGCCAAGTTCCCAACCCTGTCAAATCAGGTGGATCAGCACGTCAACGAGAATGTTTAAATTTTGGAGTAGATTTTTTATCCTACAAAGTAGAATAAGCAATTTTCTTATGTTTATTAAATGAATACTTCTAGAATAGTTCTAGTTTGTGTGTCTGGTTTTATACAACAATAAACTTTCATGTATTTTATTTTACCTGTTTTGGTCTGAAATCCATATGCTGGTCAAAGGTACAACAGTACGTTTGAACCTTTGACTAATGTGTAACAAATTTCTTTATTACTAAAAATGAGTTAAAACATAAAAAAAGAAGTAAAAAAATATTGATTCTATAGATGAAAAGGTTAAGTATCATAGTTGATTAGTCTTAAAACAATTTGAATTACCCTGTGTCTTCAAAAATTTTCAAAAACACCTTTCTCTACCTTTGAGGCAAAAAGTTGCTTCATCCGAAAATAAAATATTAGAGGCAAAGTTCTCGTCTTGATTACAAAGTGGTTGCATGATTTCGCAGAACTGCAGTCTTCAGTCGAAATCATCCTCATTTAACTCTTGTACCAGGCAGACTTTGTACGGATGGTATTTTTCTTTATGCCCATATCAAGTGCTACTTGCTGACTGGTTTTTTTTTTTTCCAGACCCGTCCGACCTATAGTCACCGGTAGGCACCGCAGCCATCAGGCTTATTGTGCCACATCAGTTTGTTCAAGTCACCCACTCTAGCACGGTAGTCCCCTCCACTAACCTGTACAGGTCCCTAACCGAGTGGGTAAGGTATATCTCTGGGTCTCCTTTCGTTATCCCAAACAGATTCTGCCTTCTGCGATCTAGTGCCTCGCAGTCGCGCAGTATGTGATCGGCTGTCTCCGGTTCTATCCCACAAAGTCTACACTTTGTGTCCCCGTCAAACACTCCGATTCTGTGTAGGTGTTCTTTCACCGCAGCATGTCCGGTCATTAGTCCCGTTACGATGCAGAGCTGTTTCCTACTAAGATGTAGTAGTTCTCTAGCTCTTTTCCTGCATGGGTTCCCTATAAAGGTTTTGCCATGTACTATACCGGGTGAGGCTCCCCAGTATTCCTGCTGTTTCGTACGAATCCAGTCTCCTATATGTCTCCGGGCCGTATGCCTTGTGACCCCGAAGAAAGGTTCTGGGCCGTACATTTCCATCTCTGACCCTCTCTTCGCGAGTTCGTCAGCCCTTGCGTTGCCCTCAATCCCCTGACTGGTACTCTGGGAATTATCTTCAACAGCTAATTGAACGTCAAGCCTCTCCTTAAAATCCCGCAAGCGGTGGATTGTGAAATTAGCGTTCGATCTGGATGAATTTGATTGAAAAGTTCCACAACCATCATAAGAATTTCAATACGGTCTTTCTCACTGAGCGACATTTTTGATTTATTAAAAAAGGAATTTTCGAATACAACGCAAAGACAGTAAAATCTCGCTAGTTTAACAAGCAAGAGCTTTCAAATGATGTATCGCATACCATATACTGCCATTTAAGAAAAATGTCGACGACGTCATATTTTTGACAGATGTCAATAAAAAATCAAAATGTGGGAAACTGAAAATCTAAATTGACGTATTCGAGCATTTTCCATGAAACCTGAAGGCTACCGAATTATTAGGGGTAGTCCATACTTTTTTTCCACACTGTATATACATATATACCGTAAGATTACACCTAGGAATTAAAGAAATGCTATGGTTATAGATTTTCAAAATTATTTTTTACATTGTAAGATGATTCTCAATCTGTCACATTGACAGGTAACATATTACATTGAACTCGAAACTTAAAGATTGGTTCACGATGTGTAAATGAAAATGTTTCATACTGTACACATGTTTACTTTCGAATAACAACAATAAGATACGTTAAAAACGTATAAATAATAAAAGAGTAATGTATGAGGAAGTCGAAGTAGCCGATTGAGTGTGACTAGTTTCGTCCGACGACGAGGGCGACGTCCCATCAAGATCAGTATCTCTACTTGGCGACCGACGGTCGATTCGTGAGAATTGCTTCGTGAACGCGCCCGTAAATACTCTGAATATGAATTAGAATTGTTACTTGTGACAGGTTGCGTTGCTATGCTAACGTAGAGAGATAACAACCACAACAATAATATATCCACGGCTATATAGCGGTGATTGGAGATGGCGAAGTGTAAAAAAGGAAGAAGAAAGAGGATGAATGTTAAAAGAAGAGTGGTAAATAATACGTCGAACAGTAACGTATATCGGCGAGATTGTGTGACGTGCGTTGCGTTTATGAACGTAGCGCCATCGTCATTAAAATGCGTCAGGTCGAGCGGCCCCCGAGCGTCCTTTTACACGTTGATTAGAAGATGAGGTGCGTGACGTACCGGGTTTGACTCTCAATTATTATTAAGTTTGCTGATATTCGCACTTAGTTTTTTCTTTCGATGAATTAAAACGACAATACCTGCAATTTTGTTTTTAATTAAAGAAATAAAGCTGTTTATGTTTTAAGACAAATTTTAGATCAGGAATAATTTCGACTTTGTTAAGCAAAAGAAATTACTACTAATTTGGACGGTTAGTTCTAAAGCGATCTTGGCACGCTGAATTAAATCACGAGCAAACGAGATGAATCTGACAGGAGGCAAGAAAGGAAGGCCAACGAACTATCAACAGCTAGAGTGACATGTTCAGAAACAAAACAAGACCTGTCCCTTAGAATGAAATGTCGTAGACTTGTGATCGAAAGTGTAATTTTGCTTCATAACGATGCACGCCCGCCTAGGGCACAACTAACTCAAGATACATTTAAAAATCACGATATGAATAATTCCTTAGGCATCCCAAAAAAAACTGTGGCCATGATCTTTCTCGTAGATGCTGTTGCACAAAACTTTCGAGGGGGTGGTGAACTCTTATGCCTGCATTCCATGCACTGTCTTTTGATTTGATTCAGCATAGAAAACACCAATAATGGTAAATTCAGTGAGTGGAAATCTACAGTAACGAATCTTGTTAGCCACCTTTTCGAGATCTAATTCTTGATATAAAAGGTTTTTTTATCAAGGATCTATTGAAAATAGAGAAGTCTAAGCTATGAATTTTGCAGCGATTCGTCACGGTGATCTTTCAGAACCATGTCGTAGGGGCAAATCAATGTTTTCTTTCCAAAAAAGAGTTTTTTCAGCACCAAGACGTTGTTTACAGATCTCTTGCCCAATTCTTCACCAGCTGATATGAAGTTGCAGACTTCGTTATAGCATAGCGAACGTTGACCTACGAAATTTCGGTCCGATAACGAACATTGTTAGCTTTGTGGATAATATTATTTATTATAAGATAAATTTGTAACGAAAGTCATAATAGTTCCGTTCGATATTTAACGAAAGCTGCCGGGTTATCGTTGTAATTATTTTGTAATTTTTTGTGGAGTATAATAATGTTAAATTAATTTATGCATGAATTTTAATTTTAGTTTATTATTTATTTCCTTAATATCATGTTCATATTTATTATTATTATTATTACTGATTGTTGTACATTAGGTTACATTACTGTAGTGTATTTTGACTTGTTAAATAGATATCCGTATCTGTCAAATTAACAAATATGTCTCAGCATATTAGAAAATAATAATGGCACAAGATAATGTGTTTGCTGTTGAGGAATATGAAAGAAGATATGAAATCAATATTTATGTTATTATGAACAATTTTTATATGAATTTATTTATGAGGTTGGAGGATAACCGATATCGTAGTAAGCAGTTGAGAGATCACAGTGATCCTTTCAATATGCCCGGTGAAAACTTCAAGGCATTATATAGATTTTCGCCTGAAACTGTCTTCACCATTGAGGACGACAAAAATTTCAAAAGTGTTTCCATTTTTAAGTGCCATTTCTTCGCTCATGAAAGTTATCAAAAATCTGTAAGCAAAGACTGCTACTGTTCTATGAGATAGCCAATAATAATTTTTACAAAGCTATATTCAATTTCCAAGCGACAGGAATAGGTAGCTATCAATTAAAATCTTTAAAAAACCATAAACAATTTTGGAACACAAACAACGATTATAACCTGTCTGATAAATACAAATAAGAAAACACCAACAGCTGTGGCAGATAACACTATGCCCACTATGCCATGACATTAGTTACAGATGGTTATAAATGTGCTGTCGCACTTCAAAATATTAGTCTTTCCTTGCGTTTACGCAGATCGTAACGAAAGAGTTATAAAATGAGAAAATAACGAACTTCGTTAGAGAATCTATATACCTAAACGAAATTCGTTCGGTATTTATCGAAGTTTACAGGATAAGGACGTAAGTGATCTTAAGTGATGACTATGAAAATCAACGCCATCGGTATCAGGGACAATAATATCTGAACTGCCTTCGTATTAGTGATTCCAATAATAACAAAGTCAATTCTTTATATTCTATCAGTTGATTCATTATGAATTATTTTGGCACTATAGTCTATAGATAGAAAATTTGATAAGCTTTGATATAAAATTGATTAACTGTCTAAATCTAAATTTAAATCTCAGTTAAATAAAAAGCGTTCAAATAAGCTTTGCCTCTAGATAGTAGGCCATTCCTTTAGAAACGTATGATTATTAATAATTTAAATTTGCATTAGTTGTCAATTTGACAGATGCATAGCTGACAAAAATTGCCTTGAAATTTAAAATTGATTTAACATGGTTTTTACTATACAACACAAATCGTTCATGGTAGAATCTTATTTTCGAAGCGGACGTAACGGACAATGGCAGTATTGTCTTCAAGATTGTTTAGAAGAATTTAGAAATGAGTTCCCTAACTTCATCTTTGATTATGACAGTTTTCGGCACACAGTGACACATTCCGTTATGGTTTTCAGAGAAACAGGGAGTGTTAAGCAGAAAGACGGCGTAGATCGGGCGAAAAAGCGTACAGAAGAGCTAGTTAATAATGTAAGAGAAATTATAAATAATGCACCAAGAACTTCCGTACGAGCATTATCACAACAAGTGGCTGTATCAATTGGCACATGTCATACAATTTTGGAAAAGGTTGTTGTTATGAAGAAATCAAGGAAATCGACTATCCCAGAAGAATAACGTTTAGTCAGTGGTTCTTAAATAATTTTGATAATGACCTTCTTGACAAAACCTTTTTTTCTGATGAGCCATGGTTTTATCTGAATGGATATGTTAACTCACAAAATATGAGGATGTGGACTAATGAGAAACTAGACTACTAACTATTAGTCGAAGAAGAATTATTAGCCCTATTTTTTTTTAACGGAACCTTAACAGGAGAAAGGTATCGACAAGATTATTATGCCATTTATGGAACAGCTTGACGATAAAGAAATAACACAGGGTTACTTTCAACAAGACGGAGCTAGAGCACACACAGCAGGTGAAACAATTAATATACTGCAGAAATTTTTTCAAAATCGGTTGATAAGTTTAAACACTGAACATGAATTTCCACCAAGATCTTGTGACATTACCCCACGTGATTTCTTTTTATGGCCATTCTTAAAGAACTCAATTTATCGAGTACAGGTACCTGATCTTGCAGACCTTCAAATCAGAATTGCTGAAAGAATTAATGGAATTGACAATGCCATACTACAACACGTTTTTTTCCTCCATTAGAAGAAGATGTGAGAAATGTTTCGAACTAGGTGGTGGACACTTTGAACAATTTTTATAAAATTTTGCTTGTTTGTTGGAAATAAACATATTTCATTCAGTTAAAAATGTTCGTTTTACTATTTTGACATTTGTCATTTTATTCAAATATCTCATCTCATAACCAACAAAATTCCTATTAAAATTTAAGTAACAAGCTAAGACATAATTATAATTTCCAAGGGCTACTTTGAGGTAAAATTTATTTATAGCCCTGGAACAGTTAGCTGTGTATCGAAAGGCTATAAAATGTTCATAAACTTCTTAATTTAACATTTCATGATAACGTTAAAAGTAACCGTGGATAATATTATTAATTAATTAATTAATTAATTAATTTCTTGTATACAGAGTGATTACTAAATAGCAAACTATAATTAATCGACATTAACTTAATTCTTTTTTTACATGGTCTTTTTTTACACGATTTTGATTTAACACGAACTGGTTTTTTATATGCAAAACTTTTGGGCATAGGAGGATTGCCTTTGTGTTCTGTTAGCAATGTAAAATCTTCTTTTGTGGAAGTAGCACCACAAACCAAAATAGAACAGGCTTTGTTGTAGTAAGCAGGCCACCAGTTTTTGAAATCAGGAATGTCATTATATCGGATTTGGGTTACATTAACCGTTTCTTGTTTTCTGGCAGATTTTAACATCTCTTTGTATTCTTCTGGAATGTATTAGAATGGATTCTTGTGGAATAATATCTTTCCTAATCCGTTAACGGTGAAACAAATTGTACGGTTTTTAAGCTCACTCAACGAGAGACTTTTTTTACGCAAAATGACTATCTTACTCTAACAGGTCAGATTTTGGACATGTACGGTTTTTGAACTCACCGATTCAATTGTAAAAATACAGTGCAGCCTCGTTATAACCAGATAGAACGTTTAAATTAATTTTCTCTTAATTTATTTTTGATGGATACGAATTCGAAATAGACAAAACAGGAAGAATTCTTTTTTGGATTCTACTTTTCAGTTTAAATCGATTATTTTCGCACTCATATGCAGTAGTATTTCGAAAACTATTTTTTGGTCGGCTCAAACGTTGTTAATAAATCTGCTAAAAAACAGACATCGATAAATAATTGTATGCACAAAACTATTTTAAAATCTGAGGAAAATTTCATTAAATGGAAATCAATTTTTTCGAGTATGTTTTATAAAACTCTAATCATCTAAACTCCTTTAAGTTTGTGCAAACAATTATAAACGGATTTAACAGTTTAATAACTAAACGATTAAGATAACCCTTTTATACCATCTAGGTAACAATCTTTACATTCTTAACCTCCCATTCCATCATCGTACAACGAATTTAAAACTTTTTATCTCGCTCTCACCTCACGAACTCAATTCTACCGTTTTTTTGTTGTTTTTGTATTTTTTCATCGCTACAACTAACCGTCCTTATCTAACTAACGTTGATAGATAGCCAACGATGATGCCCCCTTTCATTAATTTATCGATCAACATGACCGAATAACAATCTCAATTTATTTCCGAAAATTTTCAAGGGGAGAGTAATTATTCTTTTACCCGGTTTAATTGGTTAAAAGGGCTCCTTCACAGAATGCACACCCTTCATCGGACGCTTCGAAAGAACGGGAAAAGGGTTGTCGCCTCGTCGCCATTCCTAGAATTAGAAATAATTCCTATAAATAGAAACGTTCCAATTCAATTAAGTTTGAATGTATTAATTAATTAAATAAAGTTTTTATTTTTAATTTTAAACTTAAAAAATAAAAAGTTAGCAGTTTATATAAATAAATTCTACGAGACGGAAATATACGGGGAGAACACGTTCCGGTTCTACTTCTTCGTCTCCGGCGCTTCGGGATATATAGAGCAAAGGTAATATCTCCGAGCGTTGATCTTGATAAAGGGTTTTTTATTGCCGGGCTTCGAGAAAACATTAGGAGAGCAAGGTAAAGAAAATGAAAGCGATTAATTTTAATTCGTGCTTTAACGACATTAGTATATCACTGACGATTTTATGAACGGATCCGAATTGCTCTTTTACGCCGTTGCCCTCTTGCCTCATGCTGTATATAGGTATCGAAGTGGTTTGATTTCGAATGTAATATTACGCATGCAAACGTAGATGTAAATAATTCAGAATTTATGCAGATCTCTCTTTTTTGCGCGGTATCGAGTATCGACCTTCGATAGCTCAGTTGGTAGAGCGGTGGACTGTAGAGTTTAATACGAAATGTTGATATCCATAGGTCGCTGGTTCAAATCCGGCTCGAAGGATTTTTTTTTTATAATTAATATGACGTTAACCAGCTGATTGTAGAAAGAGATATGACTAAACACGGTTTGCATTTACGAGGGTTTGGCAAATATAAAATTATGAGACATATCTTTAAAATTGTACAAAGTTTGCCGAGTAATTTGACACATACATACGTAAATTTTGTAAAAAAAGACAGCTATCGCTTTAGGTAACTATAGTATAGACACATCAAAAAAAATCGTAATTAGAGTAGGCTATGTGAATGGATTGTTACTTTAGCCACTTTCACATAATGACATTTATTCCTTAACATTTAATTTGAGGTTATAAATTTGGATACAATCAAATGTCAAATAATAAATGTCATTATGTGGTAGTGGCTAAAGCAACGATCAAAAGCATTTTCATAGCCTACACCAATTATGTTTTTTTTTTCGATGGCACGTTATTATTAATGTATACAGAGCATGTAGTACTGATAGGAACATTTTTGAAATCATTTGTAATCAACTTAACCCTTAAGTAGTATGGCTTAAATTTCTAGCACGAAAGGTATGGCAGGGTCAAAATTGACCCTCAATTGTTTATGCGATATTTTTTTCTTTTAAATATCTTTAACCTTGAACACAGTAAATATATGATTGTGGATATGTTTTAAAAGCACAAAAAGTGAAATACATACATTTATATAAGTTTTATTTGAAAAAGTAGCAAAAAATATAAAATCTTATTAATTCATTATTCATAAAATATCTAATAAAAAAAAATTTCTTCCTCTTCGACGCCAATTTTGGTTTTAGGACAGATCCGCCTGTGACTCTCTGTAAAATAAAAAATATTACTTCGCAAATAAAAAACTGTCCAATATCTTTTTTGGCCATACTTTTCTAGACAAATTTGGCATCCGGTGATCGTTGTGCTATGATTTTTGCAGATGTGGCGGTTACAATTATTGCACAAAAGGCTTTCCTTTTTTTGGGAGTATCGACAGACATGACATCGTCCTCTTTTTATACCCCGTGCCCTTCTAACCTCATCAGGTTGCTGTTCTTGTGCAGGTTCTACAACATTAGCAATCCTGCAAATCACACTGCGTAGTTCTCTTGGTAAGAATGTTTCATGAACTCGACGCATCAGTTGCCCTTGGCTAAGGTCACGTCCTAGAGACGTCAGAAATTGTCTCCTCTCTATGGTTTCGTTTTGGGAAATACCATTAAAAATTACATTGGAATTTACTCCGGCGATATCCATAATGCGGAACCGTATGGCTTGAGGCTAACGTCTTGTTCGTCTTCCAACCTTATAATTTGAACACTTCTGATCAAGTGCGTCTACACCACCTTTTGTTGAATTATAAAATTCAATAATTTCAGGCTTATTAGTATCATTGGAAATAGTGTCAGTGTGGTGCATAGGCCCGATTTTTTTTTTTTTGGCACGTATGAGACAAGAGTAATATCTTTAGTGAATCCGAATATAGATCACTTATCTGCTCTTTGTTTGCGAGGAAGAAATTCTGAAGGAAGTTCTCATTGGTTTTTCCTTACAGTACCAACGAATGTGAGATTGTGTTTTTGCAGACATAGTAGCCCGAAAAAGGTCTCGTCCTGTTCCATCTCTTGCAAATAGTGATTTCAAGTCTTCATGGTTCAATTTGAACACACCAGCCAAATATAGAAGCCCAAGAAATGACTTCCTTTTATTGGTATCAACATGATTAGTAAATTGGCAAGAATTATTACTTAGATTATATGTTACAGACATTTCCGTAATGCGTGCGTTAGTTTTTTCTATCAAAATTGCAAGAATGCCTTCGTCAATAAAGCATTCCCAAGCTAGTAGCGGTGTAGATGGTATTTTGAGACGGGCTTCTCCAATAACACCCGGTAGATGACTCACAATATTGCTAGCACGTGTTCTACTAGGAACAGGTGGTGTAGGTGCCCATTTGAACTCATTTTTATTATTAGATTCGTTAGATTCATATAAATTCTCAACCTCTGATTCAGTATCGTGGTCACTGTGTTCACTAACACGATCTGAAAACTCACTGTCACTCTCTAGTCCATTGTTCAATATATCTTTAGCAACTTCTTCAAGTTCAGTCTGTGTTAGGTGTTACTTACTGCCACTAGCAAAGGCCAAACGCTAACAGTATGGCAGGGTCAATTTTGACCTTAAAGCGTTGTTTACTCGAGAAATGAGCAACGCAGACTTATGCAATTTAATGTATTAATAGATGCATACCTGACTAGAGAATACACAAAAGAGCAACTAAAGCCACCTACAATATATCGAGATAGCGTAATCACAAATTAAAATACTGCAGGGTCAAAATTGACCCTGCCATACTACTTAAGGGTTAACGAAATTCTTGTTAGGACTTTGAAACAATTTAAGATTGTGATCCTTTGCGGTGACTTAAATATTGATCGACATAGTAATAGCATTGAATATCGAATTTTAAGTGACATTTTCGAATCCTTTCAACTAACATCATTGGTTTTCGAGGCTACCCGCCTATTCTCGACCGATTCCTATACTAGCTCCTCGGCTATAGATTATGTTCTTACAAATTCGCCCGAACTTCTAAAGACACATAATTATGATCCTGGTCTGTCGGATCACATCTGCCAGATCATTAATTGTGTTGATGACATCCGTGAGCATTGTTTAAATTCATCAGAAGTGATTCGTACTCTTACAGGAACATTAATGAGAACTCTATTAATGAGTTTCGACAATTGACGTTGACGTTGTTTTTGGTGATTTTTTGGATACCTTCCTTTTGTGCTTTAATAGTTCTTTTAAAGTTATAAATAAAAAAAGTGAAATCTACAGAGGGTAATGGCAAAAATAATGTCAAAATTAATTTTTCGTCTGAACTTCATTTAGAATTGGATAGATTGAGGAATATGAATTCCATTGTAGTGAATTGCAGGCCGCTTATAAGTCATTAAAAAAGGTAGTAAACAGTAAAATTAAAGAACAAAACATATTACATTATAACAAATGTATTGATCAATCTCAAAACAAAATCAAAACAGTGTGGAACATAATTAATACTGTTAAAGATGGGAAGAAAAAATATAAGGAACTTGTTATAGTCCACCACGATAAAGTATTTAAAAATCCTAATGAAGTAGCAGATGTTTTCGGTACTTATTTATCTACTGTTGCAGAGGAGATGATCTCCGACCACCAACTACTGCTCATTCGATGTTCTTTGTACCAATCACATGTATTGATGTTGCTAACGTAATAATGAATTTACCTAATCAGAAATCAACTGGTGTTGACGAGATTCCTGTTGGTTCGCTGAAACAATGTTGTGATATCATATCCCAAAGTTTTGCTGACTTAATTAATCATACGGCGATTTCTGGTAAATTTTTCTCGGCTCTGAAATCAGCTGCTGTTGTTTTAATCCACAAACGTGGTGATCCTACCAATGTCGAGAACTACAGGCCTATTTCACTATTAAGTGTATTATCAAAGATTATGGAGAGGGTTAGGTTAGGTTAGGTTAGGAGTGGGGTGGCATGCGGGCCTATTTCACCGCGACCTTTACAGGTCTATTGTGATCCCCTTTACCTTAGAGAACGCTCTCTAGTTTCGTCTTCTTAATCAAACTTATCATTTTTGAGAGCGGCTCTTTTGTGTAGCCGTTGGCTGTGGGGTTCTCTACCCCCATTACTAGAAATCTTGTCCTCGCTATGCCTATTCAATCTGCAATGACCGGTCATCAGGTCTTCAGTAAACTTAGGCCTCTGTTCCCTTAGGAACTCCTTAGCCTGTCTTTGTCCTGGCGATCTTTCCCACCATTCCTTCGACTTGTTTTGTGACCATTCGTAGATGGACCTTTTAATTTGTGATTTGGTAATGCCGAAGGAAGGGGCCGCTCCTATGAAAGGCCTTGACGAGCCTCGTCTGGCCAGCTCATCGGCCGCCTCGTTTCCCTTCACTCCCATGTGGCTGGGGACCCAGGCCAAAGTAATTTTCCTTAGGGTGCCCGCCTCATTTAGGGCTCTTACGCAGTCCCAAACCAGCTTTGAGTCAGCACTTGCGGAACTAATCGCTTTAAGTGCTGCTTGGCTGTCTGTGGAGAGGGTAGTAGCTGACGAGATCTATAATTATCTCAACAAATATCATTTAATCACAAGCAGTAAACATGGTTTCAGGCCTGGCTTCTCAACTGAAACTTCGGCCTTGGAGTTTGCTCAATGCATATATGATAGAATGGAGGCGGGTGAATATGTTGTTTCAGTCATGTTTGAATTAACCAGGGCTTTTGATACTGTAAACAGTTCCTTGGTTTCTCAAAAGGCTTATTGGTTGGGAATACGTGGTCCCCTGAACGGCTGGATTACGTCGTTTATGGAGCAAAGAAAAATGACGGTAAGGGTGGGGAATGCTAAGTCAAAGGAATTCGACGTAAATATTGGTACACCACAGGGTAGTGTGTTGTGTCCATTAATATTTTTACTTTTGGCTGCATTAGCGATGGAACAATATTTCTTTATGCAGATGATACTTGTGTAGTGATTTCTGATGCTGATGCAAATAGACTGCAACTTAAAGTCCGCGTTGTTTTGAGCGAATTCCAGGGCTGGTATGCAATGAATAAACTTATAATTAATCATGAGAAGACAACATTTATCGAATTCTTTAATAAATATCGATCACCCTCGAATTTTTCATTTGACTTTTGTGGCACTGTCTTTACTGCAGGTGCTTCTGCTAAGTTTCTACGCGTTGTGTTTGACACCAATATGAGCCGGAACGAACAAATAAACGCTGTTTGTACTAGACTTAAGCAATGTTATTATCTTTTATTAACATTGAGAAATATTCTAAGCACGGATGCATTGGTAAGCGTCTACTATGCTTTCGTATACTCTGCGATTTCCTACAACATTGTGGCTTGGGGTCAGGGTGCTGAAGTGCAACGTGTGTTCATACTGCAGAAACGTTTAGTGAGCTTGATTTTTAGCATGGGCCGTCAAACATCTTGTAGAGATGTTTTTAAACATAATCGCATTCTAATAGATATAGATTATTAAATTATATTTTTAGTAACAAATACAAATTTCAACAGCACTGCAATATTCATGACTACGACACCAGAAACAAAAATAACGTTGTTCCTAGCAAACCGCGTCATTCTTTTTATAAGAAGTCGCCCATCAATTTTGGTTCCACTTTATTTAATAGACTTCCTGTAGAATTAAAAAATTTGCACTCGAGTGTTGCTTTTAAACGTAAACTAAATATGATGTTGGTTGCAGGCTGTTTTTATAGTGTGGATGAATTTGTATCATATATTGACAATATCTGAGCTGTGATAACTTATTGTATTCTCTGCATGTATTGTAATTTATTTCTGTTTGTATTCGACCTGTCCTATCTATTTTGTAATATCCTAAATGACCAATAAAGTATCTATCTATCTAATAATAATAATTCAATCACTTGTATGATAAATAGAATTTCGTTTCATCGTACATATTTGTTGTTATATCAACTTTCCTTTTGTTGCAATCGGAAAGCATGCACAAACAATGGCCTCATAGAATAAATACAGCGGTTGATGAACGATGCGAAGTAGATAATTATCAAAGTGTACCCCGACGCAGGTCAAGGGGTTGGGAAAGGGAGATGGTTGCGCGAAATCTAATCAAAACCGATTGCCATAATGTTTTGACTGTGCGACTGTGGACTGTTTGCTTCCGAAGCGCTCCGGCTGCCTGGGTACAAACTCTGATTAAACCCTTTGTGCATTAGTAGTGACGTGACGCACTATTCTACACGCTCAATTCTATCTAGTTCCTCTCTATATAATACATACATATCTATATACATGTTATGTATGTGTTTTAGCGTTAACGTTAGCGGATATTTTCTCATGATGCCACCACAATATTAAACCGCAATGTAATCCTCAATATACCAGCGATAAATTCGAAAAACCATCGAAACTAATAACTTAATTTAAAAGATCGTATCGGACGTATTACCAGGAACGTCTCGCATCATTTTCACCCATGTATTTCATGATAGATGCCCAACCTATCAATTGGATACGTTAGTCGATCTATATTTTATATTGTGACATCGCTAGATAACCAAAGCAACCAAAAAAAAACAAAATTGAGAAGAAAATAGACGAAATCATCATTTCTCGGCGTGAGATGACCGGGTGCTCTTTTTACGGTGGCAGCGTCCGTGTCAAATGCGTTTATGTTTGTTTGATCGCTTTCCCATTCTCGAAATTTAATTCTTCCGAGAATTCATCAAACGCTGCCACGATATTATTACATCTAGCAGGAAACGATCGGTGGATACAAATAAAAGGATTTCATTTTTTTTCTTGTCTCTATTTTATGCACTTTTTAATGGTAATGAAAGCATTCTCGATTAATTTCTACGCGTTTATGTGTTAGCCGATTCGCCAGGAGAAACAAAAATTCTTTGAACAATCATATACGTTGTGATTTGGTCTTTGTCTTCAGTGGGGACAAGTGGTAACATTCACGACCGTCCAAAAGTGTTCAAGCAGTCTGATTAACAGCAAAAACATATGAGGTCCAAGTTCATTACAGTTGGAGCTAATTTCTGCATTTCCCTGTTCAGTTCTTCCACTGTAACTCGATTGAATCTAAGTCGAAGATCTAGGGAAGCCGTGCCATAATTTCCCAAAGTTCTTTCCTCCTCTAAACGGTGTAAATTGTCTGTACACAATTTAAAGAAGGTCATTATCTTGCTGAAAGATTAAATTTGGACCCAACGACGAATTCCTCAAGATATTTGGTGGTTCCCTAAAATGTCGGGGTAGTATCCTTCTGGATTTAGTATACTGTCAAAACAGCCCCACGACATCACTGAATTTCCTCCAGGGATAGAGGGAGTCTGGGTATGATGGGACGGGTCCGACAAGCCCTGGACGGAGGTGGTCGACTCAAAAACGGACGAAATACTATTGATCGGTAGTGTACTGTTATGCCAAAAATAAAATCAAGTAAAAAAAATTGAGACCACTCTCTTTTACCATAAACTATTTGGTAAATAAATAAAAAACTGTCGCTCTATTCTTCCTGTCTTCGTTACATTTGAATTTTGAGTTAAGTACTTTTACACTTTAAATGTTTTTTAAAACTCTTCAGGAAAAGCCTGTTTACTTTTTCTTCTCTTTTCCTTCTATCTTTTAAATGTCTTTTATTCTTTTCTAAAAAGAACTTCACTTGACTTTTTTATCAACTTTTTAAAACGTTCTCCTCTCTCTCTTTTGGTAACAACTTCTAATATTTTGGAATCACCTTAATAGCCCTATCAAGATTTTCCTTTATACAAAGTTTGTAGAGCTTGCTTAATAATTACGTACACTCTAAAAAAAAATCTAATAAAATACATTGTAATCGAAGTGTAGAGAGATTCGGTCGAAGTCTCTATCTACAGTACGCGCTTAACAGCTATTAAACCCTAAACTAGTCGACAGAAAGTGGGTGTGAAATGCATATTTATTAAACAAAAAGAAAAATTAATATATATTCTGAATGCCTGTAACAAGAACTTTGTACAAATTGAAATGTTTGCTCATTATGTTGGGGTGTATGCGAAAGCTCGCAGATTAGAGTTAACACTTCTCACGAGGCGCTGTGCATCAGTTCGGGTGATCTCTGATAATACCTTTATCCATTTCCTTTGTAGATCTTTCTCATTTTTAGCAACTTGCTTTGTTTGTAACAATTTTCTTTTCATTCTAGCCCAAACATTCTTCAGTACAACTTTGACTCCATTGTCTTCGTGCCAGTTCATGGCCAATTTGCCATAGACATGTAGCTAGATCTGGCGAAAATAAAACAGGATCTTTCTGAAGACGTATCATAGGCTGTGATCGTTTCTGTAGGCATTCTTCGACATAAATATTTTGGTTGATCGAGGCAGTCGTGACAAAAATGCTGCTCTTTCACAAACTTACTATACTTACCTTTTTTTGTTTAAATTTAGTTGCAACATCGCCTCTTTTTCGTGCAGTATAGAACAATTGACCAGGAAGGCGATTGAATTCTGCTTTGATATAAGTTTCGTCGTCCATGATCACGCAGCCAAAATTGTGGACAATGTTGTCGTAGAGTTTTGGAGAACGAGTTTTAGCGGTCTTGTTTTGTTTGTCGTTCCTGTTGGGTGCTAATAGCACTTTATATGATTGAAGATCTTTCTCTCTGCGAACTATCTGCACATATCCAGGCGACATTTGCATTTTTTCAGCTACATCTCTAATAGAGCATCCAGGATTTCTTTGAAATGCACATACCACTTCTCTGAAGTAAATCCTTTTATTTTCGTCCACTTCCAATTTTTTCGATTTGCAGTTAAACGTTCACTGACGTTTTTAAGCACAAGAGTTACAGTTGATTTTGCAATACTTAACGTTTTTGCAATGTCTTTGTGAGATAAATGCGGATTTTTTTGATTTTTGCGCACAATTAATTCACGCGTGCTTTCTTTCTGCGAACTCATTCTGCAAACTGTATCTAATTCCGAAAAAGTAAGGATGCTATCTGCAGGTAATGTGAGATAACAAATACGCTGAATGTATGCGTACACCTGTCTAAACCATTATATTTGACATTTGACACTTGACATTTGTGACCAGTTTTTTTCGCATACACACCTCATATCTATACAGGGTTTTCAAACTTAAGTCGGCACTATTGCTAACTTTGTTATTATTGGAGCTACAAAGTTGGTTAAATAGGCAAACTAGTGTAGTTTTTCAAGCAAATTACAATGGCATTAAAAAAAAATAATTGACATACTGGGTCACGTGATATTGTAAAAAACGTAATTTTTTTAAATGGGACACCCAGTATACAGTTCTCACGGTCGACAGAAAATTTAATTCTGAACAAAAACTTTCTTATGAACTTTTATCCTAAAGTCAATAATAACAGAGTTATTGATGATTGTTTTTACAGAAACTAAAAAATAAAAGAAATTTTAAATTCAGAGCAGATGCTCAAAAACATCACCCTCTTGCTCCAAGCACTTTTGAACCCGCCTGTTAACGCTTCTAGTAGCCTTAGCAATGATTCTATCATCAATATTATTAATAGCATGGCTGATGCTTTGCTGGAGATCTTCAAGAGTATCATACCGTCTTTCACAAATACACTGCACTTTTCACAAATCCCCAAAAGAAGAAATCCAAAGGTGTTATGTCCGGTGATCGGGGAGGCATACGAATAGGCCCGTTAGTTGATAGATATCGGCCATCAAAAAGGTCATGTAATAAGTTATGAATTTGGCGAACATTATGGGCAGGAGCGCCATCTTGTTGAAAGAATATCTATTGTCTATCCATTAAATTCAGGTCATCCAAGAATTCTCCAAGAGTAGCGGTTAACATTTCGACATACCTCTCGCCAGTTAATGCGCCTTGATAAAATACGGGGCCTACAATTCTTGAATCAATCAAGCCACACCAAACATTAACACTAAAGCGTCTCCGCGGATTACAAGGGCGGAAAAGCATCGAGTTTTCTCGACTCCACTAGTGGCTGTTCTCCCTGTTGGAGACATTTGATTCGTCACTCCAAAGAACCAAACGCCAAAAATTATGGTTAAGTCTAACTTGATTAATGTACCACTGACAAAACTGAGTCCGTCTTTCTTGATTTCCCGGTACCAGCGTCTGAATAGGTCTGTATCTGAACGGCACAAACTTATGTTTTTTTAGAATATTGTGAATAGTTCCCAAAGATAGTCAACTTTCTTCCTTTAAATCATTAATTGCATTATTAGGATTAGCTTCAAAGAAAGCTAAGACGTTAATTTCAGTTGCTTCACTTATTATAAATTGTTTTTTGGTTCTAGTTTTCTTGAACACATTTTCATTTGATCGAAACTTACGGTACAAAAGTAAAAAGTGCCTTCGATCTGGCACGTTGCGCGTAGGAAATAAAACACCGTAACGTTCACGAGCTTGCAGAGAATTTTAATTACAAACGATGTAACATTCCATCATATCACATTTTTCTAAATGCGTGAAAGGCATTTTTTCATCAATAAACACAAAATGTTAATTGCTTACTGACAGAGGTTTAATGCAATATTTCAATGTTGATGACATTTGCAAAACAATCGAATTTTGTTTACGAAATAACAGCCACCTTGACAAATTTGAAAAATCAATAACTCTGTTATTATTGACTTTAGTATAAAAGTTCATAGGAAAGTTTTTGTTCAGAATTAAATTTTCTGTCGACCGTGAGAACTGTATACTGGGTGTTCCATTTAAAAAAATTACGTTTTTCACAATATCACGTGACCCAGTACGTCAATTATTTTTTTTAATGCCATTGTAATTTGCTTGAAAAACTACACTAGTTTGCCTATTTAACCAACTTTGTAGCTCCAATAATAACAAAGTTAGCAGTAGTGCCGACTTAAGTTTGAAAACCCTGTATATAAGGCTTAACAGAGCTGTTAAGCGCGTACTGTGGATACAGACTTCGACTGATTATCCCACTTCCTGTTGATTATGAAGGTTGTTGTTTCAAATTCACTGGTATATCATGATTAGCTTGTGGGTCAATATCAGCAGCTGCGATGCTTTTACTTGGGCGAACGTTAACTTTCTTCTGTTTTGCGTTTTTGTAAACGTCATTACCTCACCTACCGAATCGAGATTTTCAATAGAGGTCTCACCAACCAGTGGCTTTACCGCAGATAGTGATTCAATATTATATATGGGTAATCGTTGTAATACCTTAGCTTTAAGAGTCTTAGCAAACATTTTTTCCAGAGCCTCTACAAATTGTGTTAAATAGAATACCCAAAATTAGGATCCAGCTAAACTTCGATGCTAAAAGACTTTCGGTGAGCTTACGAAAGATGAACAACGTTAACAGTTGCTGTCTGAAAGAAAATATTCAAAATATGATCACCCTGTATATCTTATATTCTTCAATAACAGTTCTAAAACTATTTTACAGTTATCGGAGTGCCGCATCTTGGATAAAATATGAATCTGTACGGATGAAGCGACAGTTCCCTTCATAAATCCGCAACATCTATCGATTACTAACTTTACCATATCTTACATCGGTCCGCTTCAATAAATCCTAACTAGATATTGGTTCAACCGCTTTCGTCAGAATCAATACATCTTATATACCTATATATGTACCTATTATGTGTGTATGTATGTAATACAACAGATCGAACTTCAATATACCGTTTTCCATTATTAACTGAGCAGTAAATTTCCCCGATTAATTCTACAAATAAACGACCGACCTCACTGGTACACATACCTCTGTATGCGACGCGTACACACAGTTAAAACCGGAGAGAAAAAGCAATGATTTGTTGTCAGGGCAGGCCGATTTATTAACTTATTATCCTTTATTATTTGACCTCATTAAGTGTCGCCGGTTTTAACGAACGGCGGACAATTTACTGGTTTGTTTATGGGACGTATAGCATCGTTTAAATCCCGTCCACCTTTCATATATGAAACCGATATTACCGGATTTATATTTTATATACACACATACATACAATACGATACGAGACAACTCGTACATCCTGTACGATATTGATTGAAACCTTGTGTGCGAAATTTTCCATCGAAGAAGTGTCGAATTGCAACGCGAACAAATCGACACGACGACGACGACGAAAAGGTAAAAGGTATGAGCCGGTCTCTTCGGGGTGACAATGGACACAAGTCCACGTAAAATCGCCCACGGCATACGCCCGTATGAATATATTAAGAGGGACATAAACATAAGTCTCGCGGGGACGTGGCGACCACGAATGGCGATCTGATACGCCGTCATTATATTATACACACATACATACTCGTACGGTGTATATGTATGTACATATATATGTACAACGTATGTATATGCAGCATTAGATTGGACGTAATAAATTAATGTATACGGCGGGAGATGGACAACACGAGAGACGAGATTTACTCGATATTGTTTCATGTTCTTGTACACGTGAAACGTGAATTTTAACCAACTAGCGATTACCGAGAAATCATGTTGAATAAAAATGGAAAAATGAACTGTAACTGAGCTAATTTGAGACTCGTAACGGGTTCCTGTGGAATTCCATCTGATTGAGAAACTGAAATAATTTAATTGGCATATTAAAAGATCACAATCGATGCAAAATAATGACAGATCGAACAAATCGAACAAAGAATCTAAGGAGTTTGTATCAAGACAAGTGTGTGCGTGTACATTGAGCCTATTCTTGTTTTCAACGACATTAGATAAAGCAATAAAAAAAAGAGACAGCTGTCAGCTGACAGCTGTCAAAAATACGTCAATAAAATGCAGGATTCAACTGTATCAGCTCTACACTCAAAGGTAGAGAAACTAACGGGGCTCAGGACTAAAACAAAATAAATACAGAAACAAAAACAACGACCTTGACAGCTGTCATAAATACGTCAATATCTTAAATATTTTCTAACAAATGTAGATGAAACCTTTTTTTTTGTAGAAAATCCAGAATTCAACTCTATCAGCTCTACCTTCATAAGTAAACGGGGGTGAGGACTAAGAAAAAAGAAAAAATAAAAGGAAAAAAATACAACTTGTTTGACAGCTGTCATAAATACGTCAATATCTAGCTCTTTTTGGCATGAAATGCAGAATTCAACTCTATCAGCCCTACATTCGCAGGTAGTAAAGACTAAGAGGGATCAGGACTAATACAAACTACAGAAACAAAAACGACGTCTCTGACAACTGTCATAAATACGTCAATATCTTAAATATTTTCTAACAAATGCAGATAAAACCTTTTTTGTTTGTATGTAATGCAGGATTCAACTCTATCAGCTCTACACTCAAAGGTAGAAAATACTAACGGTGCTCAGTACTAAAACAAAATACAGAAACAAAAACGACGCCTTTGACAGCTGTCATAAATACGTCAATAATTAACTTTTTTTGGCATGAAATGCAGGATTCAACTCTATCAGCTCTATACTCGCAGGTAGAAAAGACTAAGGGGGCTTAGTACTAAAACAAAATACAGAAACAAAAACGACGTCTTTGACAGCTGTCATAAATACGTCAATATCTTAAATATTTTCTAATAAATTCAGCTAAAACCTTTTTTTTTTTGTATAAAATGCAGGATTCAACTCCGTCAGCTCTACACTCAAAGGTGGAAACGACTAAGGGAGATCAGGACTAAAACAAAATACAGAAACAAGAATGAAGTCTTTGACAGCTGTCATAAATACGTCAATATCTTAAATATTTTCTAGCAAATGCAGATTAAACCTTTTTTTTGTATAAAATGCAGGATTCAACTCTATCAGCTGCACACTCGCAGGTAGAAAAGACTAAGGGGACTCAGGACTAAAATGAGGTGAAGAAAAAAAAAACGACTTCTATGACAGCTTTCACAAACCTGACACTTACTTAAATATGTCCTAAGAAACGCAGATGAAACTGTTTTTGCATGAAATTCAGGATTTCAACTCCATTACCTCAACACTCAAAGGTAGAAGGGGTTCAGGACTGACAAGAAAAAAAAGAACTACTTTGACAGCTGTCAAAAATCCGTCAAATAATTTAAATATTTTCTAACAAACGCAGATAAAACCTTTTTGTTTATATGAAATGCAGGATTCAACTCTGTCAGATCTACGCTCGCAGGTGGAAGGGGTTGAGAGGGATCAGGACAGCTGACAGCTGTCAAAAGTCCGTCAATAATTTAAGTATTTCCCAACAAATTCAGGTGAAATGTTTTCTTGTAACTGTACAACCTTATAGGACGTTAAATAGGAAAAAAAAGACTTCAACTAGATATAACAGTTTCGACCAATCCCGGCGACGGACGCAAAGCAACTCTAGCTATATAGGACTAATTAGCTCATGCAGATTATAATCATTAACGGCAATATGAACACGACAACGACAGCGACCACATTATCAGAGTCCTGACTAGGCAGGCAGGCAGGCAGGCAGGAACCCGAAATCCTAGCTGCCATCTCTCACTCTCTCTCTCTCTCTCTCTCTCGCCCGCGCACTAACTATAATTGGTGTGCTGCTCTGTGGATGAGGAAGAAGGATAGCGAAGACGCATTAAACGGACGGAGATGAGATATACACGTACGGAGCGCGTATTATAGAGACCTGTCTAACGGAAGTGATCGTCGAAAATTATTGCAGTGTTGGACGTAATTACATATCCCATAAACGACGGGACGCAATGCGAGGGAGCTGCGCCCCTGCCGCGTCAACTGAGCCCCCCTGCGGACTGCAGACAAATCAAGTCAGCCTCCAATGTTGTATCTACAATAACTAAACTGTACGGTCGCACTTGATGATGTTTATAATATAAAATTTTAATCTTATATACATATTAATGTGTGAAAAATTATTCGAATTAATTTTAATAAAGCGAAAACTGCGTATAAGCGCTAGCCTCATTATCAGATGCATATAATATCGTCGCCGATCATAAATATGCCTGTTTAAGTCGTGAATATGAATTCTTAGCACTCAGCTGAATACATAATATAGCGAGAGACATGCGAAGCCATAATGCATGTTTGTATATTAAGCGACGTACGAAACGGTGTACAAATTATGATTTAGATTGTATGGCGAGATTGGCACACCTGCACCGCACTTCAACGCGTTCATAAATAGTAAAGTAATATCGCGAATTGATTGCGGTTTCGCGAAGGTTTTCTCAACCGTGGAATTTAATATGTAGGTGTTAATATAGTGTGTCCCATTATATAGAAATTTAATGGGAAGAGATTTGTCTTAACCAACATAAAATCATACGTGATCTAACTAAAATTAACTGTTGAAGCAAGCTAAATATTATCTATCTGATTAACTGATCTCTAATTTCAAGCACTCTGTTTTAGCATTTTTTTTGTATTTGTTGCTAAAGCGTAGTTGTTGCATGGGCGAGCATAAAAGTTAGTTTTTATGTATCTTTTAAATCGTTTCTTTCTGCAGTTAAAAGTGATTTTTATAAAAGTATCACCGCCCGTATATTGGGTAGTTTAAAAATAGGATACATTAAAATAGGTACAAGCTGTCAGAAATTTAATTGTCTTTTAGCACAACTCCAGGTAATGTAATTAAAATTCGATTCTCTTAAATACAATCGCCCACTTTGTTTCCAATATTTTACTAATAATTGAGGACCTTCCCGGAAGAAAGGGGCTAAGTATCCAACTGCTACATTTTAAGACATTACCACAAATAGGCAATTCAAAAAAAAATTTTAATTCCTTTAAACTAGACGTTTATCTAAATCCTTTTTAATTAATACAATTTCCTGAAGAAGTCACAGTATTGTTGACGAAATATTGAAAGAAAATAAAGATTTTTAATATTAAAAGGGCCGAAAAAACCCGTACAAATTTTATTGCTTCACAAAAAACAAAAAAACGGTCAAAAAACAACATCAAAATTCTATAAACAAAATACAACCGTACAAGGTGCATACCTTATGACTCTTGTACATCTTGTACCAGTAAGTAGACGTAGAATATTGTTTCGAATGAAACACGTGAAATGATCAGGATTTATAAAACTACATTTATGAACATATTCTCAGTAACTAGAAAAAGGTTGGAAATGATTACAACACACATTCTTTCAGTACCAAGGCAAGAAAGTCATTATTCCAGAAAAAAAAAGTTATCTTGAATATTTAAGCCCAGATCTTCATATTAGATGCATTTCTGCTTCAACATCCAGAAACTAAAATATCTATGGGTTATTATAGATCTGTATTTAAAAACAAATTTCCAAACTTGAGATTTCATCTTCCCAAAACTGATACTTGTCGCGTTTGTGATCACCTTAATTGTGAAGAATTCAATAGATTCGGCCCTTACTTGATGTAAATCCATATTCCAATAGAAATAAAACACAAACAATTGATTCAGATTTACACTATATTTAGTTGAAAAAACGACAGCTGTTTCGCTACACCGTAGCTTCTTCAGGTGATCACATATTCTAAATATGGAATACGTAAAAGTAGCAACAGTTTCAAGCGATAATGCAAAAGTTACACTTCAACTGCATCATCGTAAAGCTGAAGCGGCTTCTCAGAAAATGAGGGAGGACATAGCTAATTCGCAGTTACCTTATAGTTCTTTTTCTTGTTTGGTAATGAACTTAGAACAAGTCAGTCCCGCTTTATTTTAAGGTTTGAAAATAGCAATGTGGCCGTTCTGCATGCTGAGGCTTGTGTATTACTGGTTAGTTATAGGATAGAGTACTTGGCAAACAACTGCGTTTTAAAACATTCCTGTTTACAGGTTGATTCAGTCAGAAGAGTTTTGCAAGAGTGGAGTTTCGTGCTACGCCTTTATCCAAACCGGAACAGAGGACTAATCCCACCAGTTATCAAGTCTCACAGATAACCCCTTGAATGTGCATATATACCGGCTGAAACTTGTAGAATCGCCAAATTGTGTCTGTAGAGAGGAGGAAGAGGTGAATCATGTATTCTTTGCGTGTACGATGAGGGAGGCCCAAGCAGCGGAGTTGCAGACTGAATTGAGGAAGCTTGGACAGCGCCCACCATACAATATTAGCAACTTGCAAGCCACTGAAGACGTAAAAGTTTTACGACTCCTATACAAATTCATCAATTCAAATGGAATTAGAATATGACAGGGCAAAATCGAATCTCAATTCCAAATTCTGCAGTATATGATGTGCATTTAGACACATTGTAAAAATGGAAATATGGACGTGTTCCAACTGAGCTTTGTTGCTCAATCTCCAATGGTTGTAGATGGCTGAGTGGATCAACTGAAGATCACGGTGCCAACCAAAGAAGAAGAAGAATTAATTATTTGACAGCAAGGTATTCGGCGGTTATGTTAGTATTCATATCTGTTTACTATTTGAACAGTTAACTTAATACCAACTACTCAGTGTTACTAACTGAAGATTTGTTCTGCCAACCCCCTTTCGTTTGAAAATGCTGGCCCAATATGAAAGAAATAGGAACATGTAGGTGAAAACTCAAGTTTCGTTGCAACTTCTTAAACACAAACATCGATAAGAAATGTGAAGACTGATAAAGTCGCGTCATTTTGATGTTTAACGAAACTTTGATTGACCTGTTTAAAAAGATTTTGAGGTTATTGTTATGCAAATTTTATCTGTCAACGTGACAGCGATGATTAATAATTCATACGACAGATCGAGAATCATTTTAAAATGGGAAAAAATGAGAAGGATCAGTCATCTGTATCATCCTGCTTTTACTTCACAGTTAATAGAAATAAAACAAACAATTGTTTCAGATTTACACTATATTTAGTTGAAAACGCAACAGCTGTTTCGCTACACTGCAGTTTCTTCAGGTGATAACATATTCTAAATATAGAATATGTAAAAGTAGCAATAGTTTCAAGCGATAATGCAAAAGGTAAACTTCAACTGCATCATCGTAAAGCTGAAGCGGTTTCTTAGAAAATGAGGGAGGATATAGCTAATTCGTAGTTACCTGATAGTTTTTTTTTCTTGTTTGGTAATGGACTTAGAACAAGTCAGAACTACGGTTGGTTGATTACATATATGTTGGTGTCGAATAACGTCTTTTGTTTGGGGGATACCAACATTGATCTACTGGATGGTGGTTTTGGTTTAGCACAGAGGTTAACTCGATGTGTTGCGTCGCTGGGAATGAACCAAATTATTAGTGAACCCACTCGCATTGCACGCTCTTCGGCTACTTTGCTTGATATTATTATCGTTTCAAATGCTTCTGTCGTCAGCGAGTCCGGAGTTGTTCCTTCTGAGCTCTATGATCACGATGTTGTTTTTTGTAGGGTATCACTATTGTGCAGCAAACTGCCCAGTTGTGTAACATATCGAGATTTTTCGGGGAGGGATTTGTGCACCAGGACTTTTTGGCCGATTTGAAAGGAATACCTTTTAATTTAATGTTTAGCATGACTTTGACGGACAAGATTGATTTCTTTAATGGTGCTCTTCTGTCAGTATTCGATCACCATGCACCTGTCAGGACTGTGAAAGTCACAAGAAGTAAAAGGCCCTGGATAACTGACACGATAAGAGTTTTACAGAGATTGCGCAATAAAGCTAAGTCGAGGTTTAAAAGGACACGGTCTGTAGGTCATTGGGACTATTATAAACAACTGAGAAATTACACCACATTAGCAGTTCGCAATGAGAAAAAAGCTTACTTTGAATTCTTGTCTAAACAAAAAAATTCTAAAATGCTATGGACTGAAATGCAAAAGTTAAATATCTCTCGAAATCGATCTCCTGAAATTCCTCAAAACTTACTTGACCCTGACGAGTTTAATAGATTCTTCGTTGAGGCGGTTCCCACTACTTTAACAAATGTAAATCAAAGTATTGACTTATACAAAGATTCCACGTACGATAATATTGGCCATATTTTCGATTTCCATCCGGTTGGCACCGACGTAGTCTTGGACCTCTTGTTAAGCGTGAAAACACGGGCTGTAGGCGTTGACGGAATTGCGATCAATTTAATTAAATTAACATTACCTTTTACCCTGCCGTATATTAGTCATATAGTCAACTCCTGTTTATACGAACATACTTACCCTAAACGGCTGTGGTTATGCCGCTGCCTAAGACCAATACACCGACACAGTTTGGAGATTTTTGACCGATAAGTATTCTACCAGTTATGAGTAAAATTTTGGAAAAAGCTATGTACGAGCACATTTGCGCCCATCTGCATAGGTACTCAATATTGCCCAATTGTCAATCAGGGTTTAGGCGGGGCCATAGTTGTGCAACAACTATGTTGGTGGTGACGGACAATATAATTGATGCCAGAGACAAGGATAAATTGTCTTGCTTGACTTCAGCAAGGCATTTGACACCATCAATCACGAAATTCTAATTTCAATTGCATCGCATATTGGTTTCAGCAACCATGCCATTGATTTGATTCGTTCATTTTTGAATGATAGGAGCCAACTTGTGCGTTTATCCAATAGTAGCTCAAAATCTCTTTGTTTGCATAGCGGTGTCCCGCAAGGGTCACTCCTTTTTTCTATTTATACATCGTTCTTGCAAACATATGTTAGGCATAGTCACATACAAATGTATGCAGATGACACACAAATATATAAATCATTCAGAGCCGTTGATGCTGACTTTGCTTTGAGTAAGATACAAGAAGATTTGAACGGTGTCGCCTGTTTTGCTGAAATGCATTCTCTCAAATTAAACCCCAACAAATCTGTAGCTATTCTATTTGGAAAGCCGGGGGAAGTTGATAGGTTTAAGGACAATATAAACATTACGATTAATAATACTATGGTACCTCTCTCTGATCGAGCAAAGGATTTGGGACTTACTGTAGACAATTCTTTTAGGTATAGAGAACACATATCCAAGATCATAAATGTTGCGTACAGTAATTTGAAGCTGTTATATCCTCATCGACATATTCTCAATAGGCAAACAAAGACAATGTTGTGTGAAACCTTAGTTCTGTCCGCTTTCACTTATTGCGCTCCTGTATATGGGCCGTGCCTGGACGTTGTTGATCGCCGGAGGGTGCAGAGAGTACAGAATACTTGTATTAGATTCATCTATGGTATTCGCAAATATGATAGTGTTTCCCATAGACTTATGGAACTGAAGTGGCTAAATATGATCAATCGCATTAAGCAATTTTCTTTAAACTTATTTCATAAGATAATATACTTTCAAAAACCGCACTATTTGTGGAATAAAATTAAATACCGCTCCGACGTTCACAACGTTAATATTCGTAGCAAGGGACTCATAACTCCACCGGTCCACTACACCACTTTATTTGAGAGGTCCTTTACCTACAATATTTATAGACAATATAATGAGTTGCCTGCCTCTCTAAAGTCTCTCCATCCTTTTGCGTTCAGGTGTGCACTATATAGATATCTTCTTATAAAACAATAGATAATTTTGGTTTGGTTGGGTATGCTATATTGGGTTTGATGCATCACAGATATAATTATAGTTTAAGTTATTGTAGGCATTATTAATAATAATAATAATAATAATAATAATAATAGAATTTATTAAGCACTTAGCTTTAAATATTATATTTAAATATTATTTAATTATTATCGGAATAATTTATCTTTTTTTATTTATTAGTTAAGGTTTCGGTGTTAAAGCAGAGGACTGTAACTGTGTTACAGTCTATCTGAACCGCACCTTATGGTTTTCACAATTAATATTGTATGCTGTTTGTTAGAATTTGTTTCTTTTCTGTTTGTTGTGAAAATAAAGGCGTTTATTATTATTATTATTATTATTACTTAGCATGAAGGGGCTGCAGGAAGGGGTACTAACGAAATTGTGTGTTGCCTTTTAAGCCTATTAAATAAAGAAGACGCTGTTACTAAAAATGAACTAAGAATTTGGACTGACAACTGTGCAGGGCAAATTTTTTTTTACTGTTTTTGTATATCTTCCTGGTGACTCTGAAAGTTGACACAACAAAATTAACAAATCAGTAAGATGAGTGAAATCAAAGTAACCCTACAATAATAGAAGTCAATGTAAGTACCTACTAAAAAAACACAAAACCATTTTAGATATTAAGTATGCCATTTGAGAAGTGCTTCCATCTACAAATAAGATATCAGATAATAAGAAAAATGTTTAAAATCTACGCTCGGTTATATGCAAAACGAAAACCATAAACAATGTTTATATGTCGATATAAGTAAGCCATAAAAGTGGTTTAAACAAATTTTTATAGTTCCTCCTATTTTTTGTTCTTAAAAATATTAAAATTCAAAGCAAATTTCTTTAATAACTTTAATAGTGAGTACTTTTTTTACACATCTACTTATGTAAATACATATCTGCGTGTCCCTGTATTAGTAATTACAACGCTGATCTCACGCAAATCCGATATCGTTTACAAATTTATGTATCCGACAGAATTTATAAGCTCGATATTATTGAGAGACCATCTGCCTGAAAGGTGCATAACAACGATACATACATATGTACATATACGATACATAAATATCACAATACCATTTATGCCATTATACACATACAATATTGATACCAACAGACCTGCATACCACCTCATAAAACATATGCTTTTAACAGGCTCGATATGATAAAGTCGTCCGACCAGTACCAGCTTATAATAACGCAACAACATACGTACATATGTAGAGATGGTAAGAGAAAGATCGCTAATTATACTAAAAATAATTAGAGCAATTTTCCATACCTACACCATCTCGAACAAACAACGGAAAAAACGACGCGTCCATTGTTTCTCGTGGAAACGTTGTTTTCGCTGCAATTTTAATTTGGACGGTCGTCGACGCCCACCGTTCGCAATTACACAATTAAATTACAGAAATCAAAATGTTAAATCGAACGGAAGAGAGAATCAGATTCGCGCACGCAACTTACAACCTACGTTTAAGTCGTCAAACGGTTTTTTTTTTCTTCCTCTCTCCTCTCTCCTCGTCCCGTCTTCCCTTTTCTTCTTTCGATCTACTACTCTCTATCTTTGTGTGTATGTGTATGTGTGTGTGTGTCTACGTACTTTTTGCTCGCCCTCGCCGTCCTCGTCCTAACCAATAACGCACCGCGAAAACGTAACCGGTAATTACTTATCCGGGAGAGATGTTAGTCTGTGTGTGTTTGCCGTTCACTCTTTGCGTTTCGCTAAATTCCACTGTTATTATTCTACGGGAAAAATATGTTTTCGTGATGGTCGTGAATCGTGGTTCTCTATTCGCGAAGAACGTTTAACTAAATTGTATACATTATAAGGATTCAATACTTTGAGGAAAAAATGATCATAAACACGATTGGATGAATTGCAGGAAGAAGAAATGTCTAGGTTAAATTTGATTGACCAGGGGTGCCTCCTATATTCACTTTCTAGACAACTAGAACAACTGATGTTTATTTTTTATCGAAGAGAGATTCGCTTCTTCAGCATATCAAGGCTGTATCTTTCTGCATAACTAGGATGATACAGATGATTGACCAACATTGTAAAACGCAGAAATTGTGTTATGATTGGTCGAAATGAACTCATGGTCAATCCTTCTCATTTTTTTTCCCCATTTTTAAATGATTCTCGATCTGTCGTATGAATTGTTAATCATCGCTGTCACGTTGACAGATAAAAAGTTTCGTTAAACATCAAAATGACGTGACTTTATCAGTTTTCACGTTTCTTATCGATGTTTGTGTTTAAAAAGCTGTAACGAAATTTGAGTTTTCTCCTTTATGTTCCTGTTTCTTCATATTGGGCCAGCATTTTCAAACGAAACCCTTCTAAACGAAAGGGGGTTGGCAGAACAAATTTTCAGTTACTAACACTGAGTAGTTCTTCTTGGGTTGGCACCGCAATCTTCAGTTGATCCACACCCCTCGAGATTGAGCAACAAAACTCGCTTGGAACACGTCCATATCTCAATTTTTACAATGTGTCTAAATGCACATCATATACTGCAGAATTTCGCATAGAGATTCGATTTTGCCCTGTCATATTCTAATTCCATTTGAATTGATGAATTTGTATAGGAGTCGTAAAACTTTTACGTCTTCAGTGGCTAGCAAGTTGCTAATATTGTCTGGTGGTTGTTCGAGTTTCCTCAATTCAGTCTGCAACTCCGCTGCTTGGGCCTCCCTCATCGCACACGCAAAGAATACATGATTCACCTCTTCCTCCTCTCCACAAACACAATTTGGCGATTCTACAAGCTTCAGCCCGTATTTATGCACATTCAAGTGGTTAGCTGTGAGACTTGATAATTGGTGGGATTAGTCCTCTGTTGCAGTTTGGATAAAGGCGTAGCACGAAACTCCACTCTTGCAACACTCTTCTGATTGAATCATCTTGTAAACAGGAATGTTTTAAAACTTAGTTGTTTGCCAAGTACTACACAAGCCTCAGCATGCAGAGCGATTCTAGTTTGCTCTGTTAAGTCCAGGTATTACATAAGTAAGATGCATCATTGTAAATGCTTATAAAACTCAGGGGGTCAGCACCCCATTTAAACCCCTGTTAAACACTTGATAATATTCAATCCCTGATTGGCCTTTCTTTTCACAGGAACTTCACCTGACATGCTACGACTATTCTGTCCCCACCAGCTGTTAGTACGTGTTAGAATTTGAACCGGTTGCATTCCAGTTTTAAACACCACCCCCTTACTTTTACTTTGCGATATTTCGAACCCATGTGAGTTCATCCAATTGTCAACGCATCATTCGTGTCTCTAAACATGTCCTGTAGGTCTGATCCTTCAACCAGCACAGTTAAATCATCAGCATATAATACCATATCCAGATCTTCAGACGTACTTGGAAGCGAGCTCATATGGTGAATCCTGTGGTATACTTCGTAATGTGCGCCTTGGTCGTAAAAAACGACCCTTGGATTGCTTTTATTAGTTTCTCTGTCACCTTGACCGCCAACATCTCATCTATTACTAATTAAACATAGTGACCGTACAGTGTCTTAAAGTTTCGATCAAAAAATTCTGCCAAAACAGGGATTTTGGTGCGACCAATCTCCTTCAGTTAAAATTGCTCGTATGGTGTTTTCTCTTTAATATGACAAAACTTAATATAGTTAATCATATTTGTTACATTTAAAACGTTAGTCTTTTCGGTTTAACGGACGATTTTGACAAGAATGTTTTTTTAAGTTTCTTTGAAGTTTCAGCATAGTATGATAAGAAAATAAAAAGAAATGGGTGTAAATGACTAATTTCCGACTATCTAAGTGAGGTCGCGAAGCCGTCGGATAAGTGTAGTAAGATTTTGATTTGAACTGTTATCACAATTTAGCGGCAGCGATAAAATGTTGCCCAATCTGTTTAAAAGCATGTCAAATGTCAAAGCTGTCAAAGCGGACATGAAATTATAAGTATTCTGTCATGATTTTGTCTCAAGTTTTTTTATTAATTTTCATTTGTGATTATGCCCCCTTCATTAAATTCTGCATACTTCCTCTCGTAAGCGTGCTGCTTGCCTCGAGCCAGTTTTTCTTGAATTCTTTGACGTTACCGGTAATGCGACCGTCCATCTTCAAATTCCGTTTGACAATAGCCCAATAGCTGTTTATAGGGTGGAATTCTGAAGTATTCGCCATTGTAGATTCTATGCTTGCAGCATAATTGACGTTGCTTCCTTTTAATATCGCTAATGCGGAAAGGGCGTTGCTTGCGGTAGCTAAATTTGCCCAAATATTGCTGCAACATTGTGTCTTTTTTGTAAAACTATGTGTTAGACACTGCTTCTAATAAATTTCGACGGATTCACAAGTGACCTTTGCGAAAAATGGCGTGGTCTTAAGACTGCAAGAGCAAACGATCTGCTAAATCAGGATGTGTGGGGTCCTGATAATGTTCTTGAGTTGATTGTTATATCCTAAGGTTTGCACATTTTCCTCAAGTTTTGGATCTCTTGAACGTTTTATTATTCTTCAATGTTTTGATAAATAAATATGATATTACTCAACGGGAAAAAATTACATGGTTAATGCATGCATAGTACTAAATAATACTCCTACATATTTTGTACAGAATAAATATTTTTATAAACATTTCACTAAATACGATCCAATAAAAATGTCATTATAGATGTTATTAGCGTTTGCAGACATATGAGTTAGTGGCGCTCTGAATAAAACATTTGTTCTTGGAGTGTTATAAGGAAAAGTTGGAACAGTTCTGGGGCTTAAACGAATGTTAACACTTGCTAGAAATTCATGGCAGTCAACGCAAAGTCTTTGTTGCTGAAGGGCAACCCTCTCCTAAATCCCTAATTTGGGTAACATTGTTAAGAGTTCGATAAATCTTTGAGAGAAGATGTTTGATACCATTTGCATTGATTTTAAACGGTTTAACCAGCTGTTTGTATGAAATTCCAATTCTAATTCGGTGCAAGAATTGTGCACAACTTGCTTTCGCACTTGCTCCTCGATATGAAGTATTGTGACAAATAGAATAAAAACATAACAAAGACATACAAAAACACCGAATCGTTCTCTTTTTTTCAGATGTGTCTGCACTGCAAGAAATATTGAAAGAATGTCTTAGTATTAAGATATCAGCTCCAATATTAAAACCTGAATTTTCCAGTAGGATCACTATTGTTGGCGTTTCCGTTAATATTCGAAGCTTTCTTTAAATTTTGTTGCACTATATACTGAAGTGTTCAATATTAAACCTTGTTCTTGCTTCTACTTCTTTTTCTTTTCCTTCCTTTGAATCTTTTCTTCTTCGTCTACTCTTTTCTTTCTTCTTTTCCTTTTCTCACTTTTCAATCTTATCCAAAATCTTTTCCTTTTTATATTCACTCATCCGTCATTTTTTCAATTTTTCTTTCAATTCGCAGAAACGTTTCTCTTTCTCCTGTCTCTCTAATTTTCAATCTTCTTCTCAAACTTTTGACTTTGTATTTTATTATGTCTTACTATGTCTCTTTTTTCCATTACCCGACTTTTCTAGTCTTTCAATCAACTTTTCAAAACCGTTCTTCTTCTTTTTCCTGTTTTTCTTGACCTCCTTTTTTTAGTTTTTATAAAAAGCAGTAGTAGTTGTGTGTACGTGTAATTTTGACAATTAAATTATCCCAAATTTACAGTGTTTAATGACTAACTTTGTTGGAAATGAAAATCGCGTCAAATCAATTTTGGCAGTCAATTTAAATAACGGAGGCAATTGATTAGGTTTAGTTTTGAGTTCGTTTTGCACGATTGAATCAAAACGATACGAAAAGAAGCAGTAACTTAGTAACCCTGTAGGTGATATCCATCCCACGTTATTACACGATAGAGCAGTAATATTTATTGCGGTGCAATAACGGTTAAACACAACACAGTCGTCAACCGCATCACCAGAAGCCAGATATTTATACAAGAAACACGCTCTCTTTAAGTAAACATACATCATACAAACCCCGTATTTAGGGAAACTCCTGGCAAGAGCGTGCGGGCCGGATATTATAGTTTAGACCTTTAATGTCTTCGTATTATACAACTCCTAGTAGACGTCTATTCCTGTCTGTCTTTTCTTCTTGTATATGTATATATACATGCATAGATAGACGCAACCCGATGTAATATCTTCGTCTAGTAGTGTCTCTCAAATGTCTGAGATCAACTATTATATGAGTCTTGCAAACGTCTCGGAAACTACTTACGATTTTAGTTGTAAACGCGGTCGTCTTCCTCTTCTGTGGATTACGTGTAAAAAAACCACAAATATTTACACATACGCGCGTTATAACTGTGCGGCTATAACTGTAGATACATTAAACAACGTCTGTCTGGATCTATCTATTCATCTGAGTTATTCGATCATGAGATACATCTGGCTCTCTTGATGGTTTCCTTGAAATCATTTAGAAATGATGGAATATGCGTTTCAGAATTCTACGACGAGCAAAACAGGAAGAATCGGTTTATTTAACGTTTTCCCCAAATCTAAAATCTCTCTCTTTATCTTTTTTTTTTTTAGTTTGTCTAGGAAGAAAAATACGCGTGGATAACAAAAACTAATATTAGGTGAAGGGAATCGTCGCGTTGAAACAAAAATTAATTACACGGGGAAGCCTTAGACGCACAGGAAATTATATGAAGCGATACGTGTGTGATAGGAAGCGGCGGTTACTGAATCACTGCATTCGCAAAAACTCGCGACAATTCATCGGACATGCGAAGGAAGGAAGAACGTATCATATTAATACTCTATCGTATGTATGATAGAATCGTATGCACATATAAGGCGCGATGAAACTAATATAAAGGAAACTGAGCGGTTTTTAAGGGACTAGCGTCAGGTAAAAAGATGCTTGTGTGGGAATCGATGGACGGTCAGTGTAAAATGAATGAAACCGAATATTTTACTTTTTTAAGAGGTATTTTAATTTCGGACGATCATCTCCGAGAACCAAGAAGGTTTTTGATATTTACGACTGAGAAATTTAGTGGTTCATAACATAAAAATTCTATACTTACCGGTTTTCGTCTCCTTTCTTCTTTTTCATTCGTTTTATTTATTTCTCCTTGTTCTTTTTTCCCCTGTTTTGTTTCCTCGTTAACTTAATATTTATGGTGTTGATTTTTCTTTCTTCGACAAGTCAACGAAATAAATAAAAGGAATACCGATTTATATTTTAAAACGTTCAAATCTATAATAATAATAATAATCTCAATATCTGGTTCCCCCGTAGAAATGCTTCTGCTTTGTTTGTGCTTTTTGAAATTGAGTATTAATCTTGCAATAAAGGAACCCTCTGCGACTCGTTAGCCCTATTCCTGCTTGTTTTATTAAATATTCGGTATTTATCAATTGAGATTCTCAAACATTTTACGTGCTTAAATATTTGGTGTATTGATATGGATAACAATGGTCACAGGAGAAGAAATGCCAAACTAAGCAATGAAATACGTACTTTAGTCATTAATTTCTTGAATGGTGCTTCCACGGTGAAAAATGTAGCACAACAATTTTCGGTTTTACCTGATACCGTTAGAAAAAGACTAATAATGTTGCAAAGGTAAGTGCTGGGGCATCGACAGCCAAAATTATCTTTAGCTCAGAAAGAACAAATTTGCGACTGGATTGATGAGGACTGTTCCATTACTGTACTACCCATTACTTACTACATTAAAAATACTCAAGCATCAAAAATAAAAGCCCAATTAAGAGGACGTAATTATTCTGTTGCTGCTGTCATGAACATTAATTCCTTGTAGATGTGTTTCAAATACAAAATATGCCCTATAATGCAGTTCATTTTTCGGAATTTCTTAGAACATTAATGAACCATTTACATCAGGACGATGTAGAAGGAGCACATCTTATTATGGACAACGTTGGGTTCCATCGAGATGATGAAGTACTGGCCCTCATTAGAGCTCAATGTTTCTACCCCTTTATAACCCATTTTTAAATCCCATTGAGGAACTCAGAACGCAGTTGATAATGCATCTGAACATATAACTCCACAAAACTGTCTACATTACATAATATACACACATGGAGTCTTATTTAGTAAATTTTTTACCGCGCAGCTCTTTTTTCATTTTCGGAAACAGGTAATAATCACTCGGGGCCAAGTCTGGGCTGTAGGGTGGGTGATTCACAATTTCGAAGCCCACCTTATGCAGGGCAGCTAACGCAACGCGGCTCTTGTGGACGGGCGCGTTGTCGTGCAAAAGCAGCACACCTTTCGTCAATTTTCCCCGTCTTTTCTCTTTAATGGCTTCTTTTAGTCGCTCTAATATTGAAGCGTAATATTCTCCGGTTATAGAAACACCTTTATCTTTATAATCAATCAACAATATTCCTTCCGAGTCCCAAAATACCGTTGTTTTCCCAGCTGATTGTGACACTTTAAATTTCTTGGGAGGTGCTGTGCCCTTTTTATGCCACTGCATGGGGTCTTGTTTGGACTCAGGTTCATAATGATGAACCCAAGTTTCGTATCCAGTAACAATTCGACTCAATACACCATCCTCGTCTTCATTAAAGAGGTCCAAAAATGCACGCGAACACTCGCGCTGTTGTTTTTGCGGCGGCGTGAGCATTCTCGGCACCCATCTTGCGCTGACCTTAGACATGCCGAGATGATCGTGTAGGATTTTAAAAATTGTTGTATCGGATACTCCAACCATTTCTGCGAGTTGTTTCTTTTTTAGTCGAGCATCTTCGAGTACAATTTTTTCAACTTTTTGGATAAGTGCTGGCGTGGTCACCTCAATGCTCCTGCCCGGTCTCGGGTCGTCTTCAAGGGATTCCCTTCCTTGTTTAAATAAACTATACCACTTGTACACCATGGTTTTTCCTGGACAAGAGTCAACGTAAACCAATGACATCTCATTAATTATGGTCGCGACTGATTTTCCTTGCCTGGTAAGGAACTTTATAACGGCACGATTTTCTCCATATTTCACTTTTCACTCCTGATTATGTTACTTGGTTGACGACAGCTCAAAGACTAACTGTCTAATAACAATGAAACTTCTTATTTATACTAACTATGAGTGGCTGCACAGGCCACGCCCCCAATGCGCCTAATCACCCCCCCCTACAACCCGCTCATTCCGCGAATATAAAAACGCTCCCTCGTACATTTGTTTATCGTACATTTAAATAATAATAATTTAAATAATAATATCTTACCGTCACTATTAATTCTTGGTTTAAAATTGGCTTCATTGAAGTCTTCTGGATGATGCTTGAGCATAGTTAAATTTACTCTTGAAGCTTCATTGATCATGTAGTCAGCTTCTTCAGAAGGTTTCTAAAGACAGTAAGATCAGCAAAACGTCAAGTGTTAACTTATCTGTGCGACAACACCTTGAAGACTTCACCGCAGTAAACGACGGTTGTGAAAACCTATGGTCAACTATTTAAATTAGTTAGTTCATCAAAATTCTGTCAGGTACACTTTCCTCGCACTGCTGAATTCTAGATTCCAGTTTTTCTTCAGTCTGGGCATCCACGACGGCGAAATTAATAACTTTTGCTGCGGTAACATAGCTAGACAGGTCCAAGCAGTACAGTAAACCGCTATATCTTAGCTTCAGTCCTACTCAACAAACAGGACTCAATCTCAAAAAAATTTCCTCCAGTGCCAGTGTGGTGCACATAAATTGAAACATTCCTCACGGCAGTATTTTGGGTCGCTTCAAGTGTCCGCATTTTAACTTTTTTTATTATAAATTACGCTGACGATACAACCCTTATTATCGATGGTGAGACTCTAGATATGGTCATCGTGAGATGCATCATATTGTTGCAAAAATTAACTTAGTGACAATGGCTTGATAAGCAATCGTAATAAAACTCTGTGAACATTAACTGCTTGTTCACAATGGGCGTAATACGTAAGAAATACATGATATTCGTAATCCGTAAAGTTGTAATTTTTACGTATGCCATAATATGTTAAAGCGGGTGTTCTGTGGTTAAAGCCTAGTGATATTTAACCTCCCAATATTAAATGCAGTGTCACATTGACAGAATTCTGCCCATTTAATCTGTATTTAATCAGATTGGATTTATGACTTCATTTTAGTGAGAAATTAATAAAGAAACATTTTAATGTTAATAAATTTAATGAATTGAGGGTTCAAATAATCCACCTTTTTTTTACAAAACGATAACCAAATCTGTCATACAGATTTCTTCTCACACTCCTTAGTTGCTCTGGCGTAATATTTGCGCAAACGTTTTTTCCATTAACTCAGCTAGATTGTTAGCCCTTTCGAAATCATGCCTAAAAATTTCTTCTTCCATAAAAGCCCACAGAATGAAGTCATTAGGTGATAAATCACAGGACCTTGCTGGTCATTTAATTGTACCCTGTGCGCTAATGACATGCTAATGAGCCGATCAGGAAAGGTGTGATTCAGGAAGTCGATAGCTGGTCTGTAGTTGTGAGATGAACATCCATCCTGTTAGAACCAAATTGTCTAAAAATTAATGGGAAGGCGTCGAATTGACGGAATGACCTCATTTTGTAAAAGTTGTAAATCTTTTCGACCATTTAGGTTACCATCAATGAGAAATAGGCCTATAATGTGGTCACCTAAGATCCCCGTCCAAACATTTAGCTTTTGTGGACGCTGAGTACGCACAGAAACACTAAGATGTTTATTTTTCTTGGAATAATATCGAGTGACGGGTGGATTATGTTTTTTATGTTGCTCATCTAACGTAAATTTTAAATGTCAGAATTGTGACATAAACATGACAGATGTTTTAGGTGAATTATGTTATTAGAGGTGGAAACGGTTCATAAAAGCCAATGTACATATTCAAAAGCCTATGCACGCTAAAATAATGTCCAGATGTGTATGATAAGTTGAGTACAAAATTATTATGTGTTTGGGGTCGTCGTAATAGAAGAACCATTAACAAATCTCTTGTTAATTTGTCGTTAAGGATGATTTATATTAATAGATGTTATGGTAATAGATCAGGTTCTGAATAGAACGAGAGATATTACCAAAAAATTGTCAGTTGTCAAATCCAAACACGATCTAAATCTCTCGTTGCCTTGGGTACGGTATAAAATTTACGTATTACGTTAAAAATGGTCATTGTGAACAGCAGCGCAATCTTTACGTCTACTGTATATTATCGTATGTTTATGTATATCGCATGTCTTATGTCCATTGTGAACAAGACCTAACGGATGTGACTGTCGTGGTGTGGATTCTGCTAAACATCTGGGCTCATGGTCAATGACAGTAACCTTATATGGAGAAAAAAAACATGTTGATGCTTTGTGCGGGAAAAATAAGTTATCTGTGTTACCCCGTTCAAGAGACATTTAAAGGACTTAGAGACTAAGATATGGGATCGTTGTTTGTGGTGGCGGCGCTGGTCTGTTTGTGTTAATTATTGCAGTTGAAGAAACATAACAGATTATTAGATATTACAGCAATGGGAATTGTAAAAATTAATGTAAAAGTTAGACGCAAATTTGTTGTAATTCTACTGCACAGATTGTACTATAAATGGCGTTTAAGATGATGCTGTCCTGGCGTTCGTGAAATGTCAAATTGATAACTCCAAACGGTCAAAGTTTACGATATTTTATGGAGGGTTGAAAGAGGAAGAGGACCCATATAAATAGGCAACCGTTGAATCGCCCGTCACTTACAAAAGAGTGTTTGTCTCGCTGTCCAACACTTGACCAGGAGTTAGCATTCGGTAGAAGATCAGAAAGTAACTGACGTTTCTTATGTAAAACGTAACTTTCTGGTCTCATCATATTTTATATCACAATTATTGGAGTCAAGTCGCCTACTGCTATTAATATTTATACTTTATATACAGGGTGGTACAAAACTCGATCATCCTGTAGGTATAATAGTAAATAATTTCAAGTTGAGTGTAGGCCATTATTTTAATCAAGAATATGGCGCTTTCAATGATACGCTTAATTTTTTAATATTCATATCCGGTTTTGGTATAAAATGGACGACATTGGAGCATTTTTTCTAATTGTTTGTATTAATTAGCAAAATCGATTGGAATATTCTAATACCGAGTGTTCCATTAAAAAAATAAACATAAGTTTGGTTCGTCACCGACTGGTTCAATCACCGTGTGGAAAGAAAATATTTTTAAAACGTAGCCCATGTAGTCATCAATCAAATTCCAAAAAGGTTTTTCGAAATTCGTCATCGTTTAATTACAATCGTCCACCCCATCTTGGTCGCACCATCCTGTATTATATTGATCAGAAGAAACAAAATTGTGGCATAAAATGACAACAATTCAAGTCAATATTGCATTTCTAGTAGAAACATTTTGTGTACGCTAAAACTTCAAGTCCTTTTTATCGAATTTATTTCTAAACTATGTCCATTAAGAGCAATTTGATTAAGGGTAGCTACAATTTCATAAAAATTCTACTCTCCTCGAATAAAACCTCCTTAAAATCAAAACTACCCCCTAAATGAGACTGGATTTGATCCAGACACACACTCAAAAAAAAAAAATGAAACACACATCGGGGAGAAAACGGACACGCATTAAGCGGAGCTTAAAACGCACACACGAAAAAGGAATTTTAAAACACGGAATACCAACGCTAGCGTAGAATAAAATGAGATCCTCTCTCTCTTACTATATATATATATGGTATTACGGGTTGTGTGTAAACGTATAGCATATGAAAAGACAAAAAGAGGACACCGCAGGCGTGTAGCATACGGACAATTCTCTGCAAATCCCGGAGGCTTTTCGCGAAAATCCGCGTCGTTTGAGGTGACCGAATGGATCAGTGTCTCCGTCCTCGTTCATCTACCTGCCTTGTTCTCTTCTTTCCCTTTACTTTAGTGAAATGCCTCGCCCAATTGCGAATGCATGCATTTCGAAGTGAGACCAATACACCACACACACACAAACACTAATACAATCTATATTATGTATATGTATATATATATATATTTACATTATATAGATACCTAGATAGAATGGAATAGAGATAGTACAGAAACGTCCTTTTAACACTGTGTTCGCGTGCATTATTTAGCAACCACTCAGTCATGGTCCAGACAACGGGCAGGACAAACCACTTTACTACAGCACACACATAATACGAGAGAGAGCCTCTGTGTGTACAATCCCAGGGTAAATTATATTTAATACTATACGAACCCGAAACGCCGGGGACACTGTACGTAGGATTCTGAGCGTACTTTTTTTCTGCACTTCTTTAGACCAATTTAACCGGATTTGAAGAGGGATACACGTCATGAATATGGTTTGTATTCCCTCAAGGAATAGACTACAGTTTCTCTGTTTTTTTTTGGACTGATTAGGGTCTTCGATTTGTATTATATAATATTTTTCTTAAGCAAAGCTAACACAGCACCGTTTCTATTACACGCATACATTCCTGTGTCTCTCTCTCTCCAACTTCAGGGCGACGATAATTTAATACAATTAGCAAGTACAACGTGGAAGCACGTCGAGATCGTTCATCAAACAAAATTCCATCGGACGAATTTCCTTATAGATATGACGTTTATAGCTGTAGAACTTTACAAATCCGCGTTTACAGTAATACGCGTGTTGTTTACGACTTTTAAGACAGTCAGAAGAGATACAGGAAGCGTTACCAGTTAAAGATGACTACGATGATGATGATGATGGAAAACGGGCACTGTCACGTTCTTCTAACTCCTCGTTAGTTTTTATTATTCGCAGAAATCATATGCGTCTCTCGTTGCAACCGGGGTATTTAAAGAAATGTACCTACGCGATGGAAACTGTTTGCGACCGTTCGTTCGCGTTTTAATTAAATTAAATGGATATTTATTCGTCCGGACTGTTGGAAATTATGATTTCTAACGTCGTTTTACGGTTATCTTTATGTCTGTACCAATCGATATAAATCTTAGCCGTCGTCTATAGTATAGTATGAATAAGTTCGTGTTTCTCGGTTGTTACTACTGCTATGCTATAAGGATAAATGATGTATAGGTGACTGGCGAAAAATAGTTTTCCTTATTTATATTTATGTCTATGTCGATCCAGTTTAAACACGAAGCAAATTTATACATAAGATTGAATAATAATTGAGGTTAGATTGTTGAATGTTATTAAGTAGGTAAGAAAATAAAACCAGAGAGGACAAAATAAGAAACGATAATACATAAAGTGAATTAGACTTCTTTTTCTTCATTTAAAACTCACCAACACTTTGTCTGAAAGTGATTGGTCCTTATGAGATCGCATTTCTTCTATGCAAGCTCAAAAAATTTTAGAAAAATCATATTCGGAAATTTCAATTGCTTGCTCGGCATAAAACTTTCGTAGTCCATTCGCCAATTCATCAAAAACAGTCAAAAATCTATCCTCACAAATCCCCTCCCACCCCTTCCCCTGCCGTCGGAAACAGCATTACCGAAAGATTTAAATTTCTTCGTGCTTCTCAGGAACATTTCAAAAGAAACAGCTGAATCTCTTTCGTTAACATAACTTGTCTAAACTAGAACGTATAATTCCAAGTTCTTTCTGTGCCAGCAAAGACATGTTCAGTCACGTTCCTCGCCACACTCAGCTTTAGCCAAACATTCTCGACACAGATCACAAAATTTGTTTCTATCAGGCATCTATTGTAGACAGAAGTTGATGCCGCAGTTGAATGGAGATCCAACTGGAGATTAAAGCTAAATCAAACCAAATGTGTAGCCATCATCGTGTTCACAAATAGGCGTAGGCTGCCTCCGGAGAATATCTGTGTAGGGGATGTCAGGCTACCTTGGAGGCAATCAGTCATACATTTGGCTGTTATCTTGGATCGGAGGCTTACTTTTCAGCAGCATATGAAAATAATATCAGAAAGATTTCTAGCAGCAAGACGAGCATTACTCCCACTCCTTTGCACCAGGAGTACTTTATCCTTGAGGTTGAAAGTTGTTGATCTACATTTCTTGTTTGCGTCCCATAATTTCATAGCCCTTTGTTGGTCAAGCCTAGCGAAAACAAACCTATAGAAGCTAGAGGCCCTTCAAAATAACATCCTTCGGATGCAGGTTGGAGCTCCTTGATTCATAAGGAATGAACAACTCCGAGTTGATTTGAAAATCCCATCCTTTCAGGACCATCTGTCAACTATGGACAATAAGACATGCGACCGTACAACCATTGCTACCACCGCCCAGGGTTTAGGTTAAGGAACTTTGCGTTCAACCCTAGACGAGAACAGAAATACAGGAAAGTGTTGATCTACATTTCTTGTTTGCGTCCCATAATTTCATAGCCCTTTGTTGGTCAAGCCTAGCGAAGACAAACCTATAGAAGCTAGAGGTCCTTCAAAATATCATTCTTCGGATGCTGGTTGGAGCTCCTTGATTCATAAGGAATGAACAACTCCGAGTTGAATTGAAAATCCCATCCTTTCAGGACCATCTGTCAACTTTGGAGAATAAGACGCGCGACCGTACAACCATTGCTACCACCGCCCAGGGTTTAGGTTAAGGAACTTTGCGTTCAACCCTAGACGAGAACAGAAAGACAGGAAAGTGTTGATCTACATTTCTTGTTTGCGTCCCATAATTTCATAGCCCTTTGTTGGTCAAGCCTAGCGAAGACAAACCTATAGAAGCTAGAGGTCCTTCAAAATATCATTCTTCGGATGCTGGTTGGAGCTCCTTGATTCATAAGGAATGAACAACTCCGAGTTGAATTTAAAATCCCATCCTTTCAGGACCATCTGTCAACTATGGACAATAAGACATGCGGCCGTACAACCATTTCTACCACCGCCCAGGGTTTAGGTTAAGGAACTTTACGTTCAACCCTAGACGAGAACAGAAGGACCACCGGTATCTATTGTATGCAAGTGTCAATACTATTTTCCACAAAAGATGTGGAGAGATCAACAGAATCTCTTCTTTCTATTTTCACGAAATTTTTAACCCTATTTTCATTCATGACGTCGCATCTTCACAAGAGCTAACTGGATCAAGAAGTCCTTCCGTTTTTACCTACTTTGCTTTTAAAAAAATATAGTCAAAATTATTTCCTTGACTTGATTAAATCCTTCATAAATAATTACAGTTATGTCAGCTTTTTTTTTTAATTCACTCAATTATCTATAGTGGTATACAATCGAAAGCAAAAATGAAACAAACCTATCAAAATTGATAAATTCACATTTGATTTTCAATAGAAAACAAGACGTTTACATTAGGCCTGTTCGTTTGCGTTGCTGGATGTGCTCAATATCACTTTTGTCAATTTATTTGCTCACTTTATCCGCTCAAACTTACCAAAGTTAAGTAATTCAAACGAACAGGCCTATTATTACATTGTTATCTGGTTAATTTCAAGCAAATTGAGGACTTCTTTTATAATTTGACATTGCATATATGTCACAATGACGTTGACACTAATGACATTTCTAAATAAAGCCAGATTTACAAAGTATGAAATTTGTAAGATACGAATCGAGTAGGGTACACAAACTTACTAATTTTATTCGATTTTTACGAGATCGTGCGACGCCTGCGTCGTTTTAAATTAATACACGGACGCAAATACCGAAAATTCACGTAATAGTTACACGTCGAGTGAAGGTATGCATCATAAAAAAATATAGAATAGAAAATTTACGTCGGATCGAACTGCTGGGCAAATAAACAGAAAGTGGCAGGCGGTTTCTGTATTGCTCTCTGCGCGGGGGCGACGCGACGGAAGGGGGCGACGAACAGAGCGCGTTCAAACATAAAACTTTTATTATATTTAAAACGAAATGAAATAGGACGACAAGTGTTAGGTAACGAAGGATTTTGATGTGTTTTTCTTCTGCCTCTTCTCGTTTTTATTTCGGTAGCTGTCCCGCAATCGAAACACCCATCTATTGTAAATATAATTTTACTATCGTACCTATATCGTTTTCGTTTTAAATTTATTTTTTACTAGGACGCAAAAAAAGAGAAGAAGAAATTGTTGTAATTAAGTAATAATCAACGTGAGTCTTCCAGGGCACTTCAAGCCATCAACCGCGGAGCTAAACACCGAAAATAATCTTCAATACGAATGGTGAAACAACATTTCTCGTTTGAGAGGATCCAACGTCGTATCAATTACAATAATAATAAAATTTTATGAACACGCCGATGATGCTCGCACAGCTCGCATCTCGCGCACACGTACACAATACAGAAGATGGACCTGCCAGAGGGGGGTATTGTGATCTTTCTGCCTACCGCGATCCACTACCAAAGCGAAACAATGAAATATTAGAATCAATTAGTACATCCTGTATTTTATATCAATCTTCTCCAGCTCTTCTTGTGTGTGGCTTTAGTTTTTTCTTTTCTTTTTTCTTTTTTTTTTGAGGGAGACGATCAACGTGTAAATATTTAAAACGGGCGGGGGGGCCCTCTTATGAGAGCGCGTGTATAAGACGACTGTGTGTGTTTTCTTCTTATATATACACGATGCCACTAGATATATTAATTCGGGAGTGATGTAACTGTTCGTAGTTACCTTTGTTCGACGGCCATTACCTTTAAAATATGAATGCCATCCACGGTGCTCGTTTAAAGTTAATGTTAAACAATATCATACCAATACGGATATTTGATGTTGCGAGTTGGAAAAGGACGCCGACGCCTCTATAGTTCGGCGCCGCACAAAAACAATGCATTCTATAAGTGGGATTTCGTCTCTTTGTTGATTGGTGAATCGTGCAATTGCGTAATTTCCTGGTCGTATAGTGTATCTATAGTTTAAGATTTAAATTAACAATCTTATTTTATATTTAAATCATTTTGTAGACTAATTATGCCTGTAATTATGTATAATCACCACTAATTTGCTAAATAAATTGGTAAAAATTTATCAAATTATTGTTTGCATACTTCCCAAGTCGTAATGGTAAATGTGATAAAACTTAGCTTTCAGGAGATGAACTCAAGATGTCAGGTGGACCTACTTGACATGGAGTCGCAACCAGATAATGAGTTTAAGTTTATATTTGTCTAACAAGACCACCTGATGAAATTTGTACAGTTGCGTTCCCTAAAAAACAAACATGCAGAAGAGGTTGCCTATCACCTAATTGTTTGGAGCCCCTAGTGTACTGCAAAGTGACGATGGTCATGAGTTTAGTAACAAAATCGTAGAAGAAGCTTATGCAAAGTGTGAGGATCTGAAAATTATGCACAGAAAACCTAGGCACGGCCAGACTCAAGGTTCGGCACAACGTGGAAACCAGGATATTGAAAATATGCTAAGTTCTTGGTTGGAAAGCAATCACACCAGTAAATGGTGGCTAAAATTATGTAGAATTTGGCTTGACAACGTCTTATTCTTTCCCGAATGACTCTATCGAACGTCTTAAAACTGAAGAAGAGCTTCAGACATTAAGCGAGACAGTTAATAATGCTTCCGGAAACACCAATAGCGAAATAGAAAATGTTTCTAATATGGACAATAACGAGCTATCTCAAAATGACCCTCCATCTGAAGAATGAAGCAGCGGTCGCTGTAATCTAAACAGATATTTTATGCAGACACCTGCAAATAAGAAAACAAAAAATGAGTGCTAAAGAAGGTTCAGAATTACAAGCAAAGAAAACATTGAAGGTTTCAAATCTTCAAATTTCTCCTGCTGGTAAAGTTGGTGACACAGTGAGACTACGAATACCAGACGTTGACAGGACAAGAGGTGATCAATCAGTTGCGGAAAATAATTTTAAAGCTTAAGACTGTCTATGATTTTTGGATATATTACATGCAATACTCGAATTCAGACAATGTCCGAAAATTGAGCATGATAAAATGAGCAGAGCTAATTTGCTGCATTTTACAATAAGCAAAATTAGTTTTGTGAGATTGATAAGCTACAGTATTTTATCACCCAAATAGAAATAGTAACTACAAGTTAAACTGACTAATTGCACTTTATTTGTTTAAAAAAAAAACTCAAACATAGCAAACAAACGAACCTTATTGTGAACAAAACAAAAAAATAAACTTTGTTCTTAAAAATCTGCAAAACTGTACATAATTGCACTTCACTTGTTTGCTCGAACACGAACTTGAATAATGGCATTTAGAATTATACAGATAATATTATTTTGCGGCAAGAACATGCTTTGGTAGTACACTTTTTAATACACATGCAAGAAATAAACAGATCCAGAATTCTCAGCACCTAGGAGCATAGGAGCACTTTGACCTCGGTTTTTGTAGGTAAACGGCCCCGCGACTATTTCTTTACTCGATAGCAAATTTTCTCAGCTTTCAGAATATATATAGGTTGTATTTGGAAATGTTTCTCCTTCCGATCGAAAATTTGAAAAAACTAAATTCGAAGCCAACCTTGGAGCGTTGCAGCGTTTGAGTTTTTCTCATTTTTCGAGGTGATGCAGCCACTTTTGTAAATACAACCTATATATATTCTGAAAGCTGAGAAAATTTGCTATCGTAAAAAGAAATAGTCGTGGGGTTTCGCACCGTTTACCTACAAAAACCAGGGGTCACATTGCTCCTATGCGGAATTGGAGCGTTCGTCCTGGATGCTACTTTTATGTTTTTTTTTTTGCAAAACGAGGCCCTTTAACCCAAATCTGACATTGTTATCGTAAACAGCATGATTAATTACATATATATTAAAAATTAGAACGAAATCGAAGAGGTCGAGATTTTTTTGAAAGTCGCAAGGGAAAAAATGTGATTTTTTTGACAAATTTCGAAGGGCGTTTGATTTCGTTCAAATTTTCGATATATATGTAATTGATCATGCTAAATACGAAACAAGTGTCAAATTTAGTCTGAACGGCTTTGTTTGGCCAAAAAAATATAAAAATAGCACCTATCACCAATGCTCCAATTCTGCATAGCAGCAATTTGACCCCTGGTTTTCGAAGGTTAACGGTGCGAAACCCCACGACTATTTCTTTAGCCGATAGCAAATTTTCTCAGCTTTCAGAATATATATAGGTTGTATTTAGAAATGTTTCTGGTTGTGACCGAAAATTTGAAAAAACCAAAACGGTGCAAGATTCGATGCCTACCTTGGAGCGTTGCAGTGTTTAGGTTTTCCTCATTTTTCTAGATGAAATAGCCACTTTTGTAAATATAACCTATATATATTCTGAAAGCTCAGAAAATTTGCCATCGGCTAAAGAAATAGTCGTGGGGTTTCGCACCGTTTACCTACGAAAACCAGGGGTCAAAGTGCTCCTATGCGGAATTGGAGCATTTGTGATAGGTGCTATTTTTATATTTTCTTGGCCAAACAAAGCTCTTCGGGCCAAATCTGACACTTCTTTCGTATTTATCATGATCAATTACATATATATCCAAAATTTGAACGAAATCGAACGACCTTCGAAATTTGTCAAAAAAATCACATTTTTGCGATTTTCAAAAAAAAATCTCGACCTCTTCGATTTGATTGAAATTTGGAACATATAAGTAACTGATCATGTTGAATACGATGACAGTGTCAGATTTGAGCTAAAGACCTCCGTTTGGCCAAAAAATAGCAAATGGCACCTAGGACGAACTCTCTAGTTCTGCATAGGAGCACCTTGACCCCGATTTTTGTGGGTAAACGGCGCCAAATCCCGGGACTATGTCTTTGTCCGATAGCAAATTTTCTCAGCTTTCAGAATATGTATAGGTTGTATTCACAAAAATGGGTACTTCACCTCGAAAAATAAGAAAAACTGAAAGGCTGCATTTTTGACGCTCCAATTCCGTATGCAAGCATTTCACCATCCCTTTCTTGGGGGGGTTGGCTACATTTCGATGCTGGATTCGGATTGTGCTGGGTCAGTATACACCCTCTATAAAGTTTGGCGAAGATCCGCACACTATTTGGGATAATACTAGTTTCTCGTCAAACAAATCTTAGATAGGACCTATAATTCACTTGAACGAATTATAAAATGATACTACTGACGCAGTAATGCCTCACCCTGTATATGCGTTTATATATTGCAATGTTTTATATATTGCAATGTTATTATAAGAGCGATAAACTACGGTTACACTCAGCAGGTAGTATGCTGGCCCAGGTGCCCTTTGGAATAAACTATTGAGGGCGAGGTATTTCTCTGTCTAGTCGTGTCCGGATATCTTTGAAGGTCACTGTACTTCATATAGGAAATAACATACGTGAGTTATGAAATATAACCCGCGAGTGACATACAAAATTTAGGGGGCAGTGAGAGGGGAGGAGACCCATTATATATTTACAAGTTCCTGCATGTTGTGTTTTGAACTCGTCTTTTGGCTCTAATAAATTCGAAATCGCCGATAAAATCCGCGTTCCGTAATAAATACATAAATATTATGATAACTCAGATACGCGCACCATACCTATCAGTTTTAAAGTGCAATAAAATCGACGGACCACACGCCATCATGTTTACAACGTCAGCGTCCAATTGGAATTTCCGTATAAATGGAGATGAAATGCAAGACGTTCTCGTTTCAATCAAATCAATTTCGACGCTCGCACATGAGAAAAAATTATATGTATGTAACTACACCGCGCTAACACGATTGTGTTAGTCTAGCCGTCCCCGGCTTGAATAGTTTGTCCGGTACGCTAATGACAATTAGCCATAGAAAGGGTTGCGTTCATGCAACATACGTATGTATATGTAGATATTGTTAGTGCTCGTTGACTGTTCTCCCTGCCCGGGCTATATGGTCGCCGATAATGGAATCAAAAGCATTTACATTTACCGTTACTGTTGTTGCCCGTCGACGAATTAGTGCAAAATTTCCATAGGTACGGACGTTGTTACCGAACGAAATAGGAACTAGAACCTAACAAACCCCCGAAACCAGGGACACTAACAATATTAGAGATAGAATTTATACCTAGTTGAAACGATGTTCATCGGTATTGTTATAAGTTTATTTAGATATATGTACCTACAATTAGATTACTGGTAGATACAAAAAATAGTGTACATATTGAGATTGAGAAGACTATTATTGCTCTCGTGGCTTAATCTCGCCAGTCGGGCAATAATAGAAATGTCAACGTCATTATTGTATGAATTGTCAAATTATGTATAAAAAAGTTTTGGTTACGTGCGGTGAATACTCGACTGAGGCCTGAGCAGCATCGAGAAAGCTCATTTCCAACAGTAAGAGACGAAGCAAAAAATCTCCCATTGGACTAACATAAAGCTAAGGCAATCAAAAAAGTCCATTACTTTTTCAGCCACCAAGGCTAAATCTGGCTGTTGGAGCTCAATAAAAGAGACCTTAGCACCATCATGGCTTTATTTACTGCCCTCTCAGGTATCACCTTAAGAAGATGGGCAAGGTAGACAGCGATAAATGCCATTTCAGAGTCACAGCCCCCAAGAAGATCCTGAATCTCTTTAGAAGTTTGGAGATCAATTGGAACTAAAAGATTAAAAGTATTCACAATAGATCTCATTGGTCGCAGTGAAGAGAGACAGGAAGGCCTTAACAGCCCACCAGTAATCTAATCTAACATCGAGGAACAATTAGACCTGTACACATTGTCAATCTCGAGGAGGAGGTTTCTTAATGTCATTGGAGAGCAGCCTGGCATAAGGACTACGATATTTCCAAAACAATCTGGCGAATAGCACAGGCACAACCAACTCCATCCATATCACGTGCAACGTGTGCAAGCCCTACTACCAATGGATCATCTACATCAACAGTTGAAGCACACTTAACGGTATCCATAATGTCCGTCACACGCATTATAGGGGCGTGGAGAATCCTCAAGTTACTCGCCGAACACATTTTCAACAAAGATTTTCTGTGAATGCATGCTCGTCATTTATAATTTATCGGAACTGCTCGACGATGTTGCTCTTGATGTTACACAAGCTGCATATGTGGTTCCTCTAAGATGGTGCTCCACCACATTTTTCGTGGAAAGTACGCCGACATGTAGATGATGTGATTCCAGGAGGATTAATAATGATTAATGATCTAATAGCCACCGACGTCAATTTCTCCAGTTTTATTTTTGGGGTCACTGCCTTTGAACTTTTGTTTTTCTAATTTCCTTTTTTGGGTGCTTGACTTTTTCTACTCTTGTCTTTCTGTTTTAATAGAGGAACCTTTTCATTCAGATAAAAATCGCAGAAATAAACCAAACATTCCATGAAATAAGCGACAAGAGTAGAACACTGTTTGTTCAAAACTATCATCTCCTTCTTCATCCTAGACTCATTTGATAGTACACCTTTTGTTTGTGATATCTCTAAGACATAAGTCCGTGATAATCTAGTCGGATCACAAAATTATGGCCATCTTGGTCATAATTTCAGGGCAATGTGAGTCCCTTCCCATTTCAGTTGGCCCAATTATAAAATTTTGTTATTACTTCATTTGTTTTTAATATTATAGAAAAATGTGAGATCTGTAGGATATTTTAGCTTATCAGTTGATCAAGAGGGTATAGTTTTAATAATATTCAAGAGAAAAACTTTAACTTTATGGATTTGTTTGATAATTGCAGGTAAATAATATAAAATGGTTCAAATAAAAAATCTTTCATATATAGGTAAAGTCAAATGGCTTTTATAACAATGTCCCAGGCGACTTTGAAAAATAAAATCAATTAGAAATGTGATTAATTATTTATAACTAAGTGTTCTCTGGAGTGAAGTTGTTGGAAGGCAAATTTCTAGATCCATGTGTCATAGATAGGTTAGTAAGCTAGCATTTGGCACTTAAAAGGTAAAATATTTTATTATAAAAAAAGAATTAAGTTGAAATTGGAAAAATTATTCCTTCTAAAAGATTGTTCTCAATTGACTGTTTTGTTTAAGACAAGAGAAAAGTTTCTTTTAACAACACAGCAGAAGAAAAATGTAATAAGATGGTCAAAAGAACATAAAAATTGGACAACAGAACAATGGCGTACACGATTTGATGAAAATGGCTTGAGTGGTCAGCCGCAGGCACCTAGGCGTCAGCCCATATTCTGCAATTTTCAGGTGCCACACGCACATAACAAGTTATGTGCCTTGAAACTGTCACCCACTATCTCACCGCCCGCACGAGACCGACACCTCTCGGAGAGGACCGGCGAGCCGGAGGGCTCCTCTCCCCCGTGCTACCCATGTTAGACAAGTTTCCTAGTCAGCGTTAGACGGGTCACCGCTGGAGACGCTTTAGCGAACTCCTACCTCACATCTAACCCCACGGGGCCTAGGCCTCCTTGCGGATGGCTACTATCGGCCAAGCGTGGGAAACGGAATCTGGCCGTGAGGTACAACCAACCCGCCCGTGAATTAAGCCTGAACTACGGGGACGGCCGGGCCGGAGCCTTACCCCAATATGCCAACCCTTTCGCCCCTCCGGCGATCAAGTATCCGCGGCAGCTACAGTGAAACCGTAGGGTCCCAGAATCACCGAGTTGTTTTAGGATGAAACCGAAGGTTTCCCCAACCAGACAACCAGAGTGCGGACTACTCTTCGGCGAACCGACTTTTGTCCTCCCCTACTATCTTCGCCAAATTCTCCCGCCACGCCCGTTTCCCTGAGTGTGGCCACCAAGGATGGGGTAGTGCAGCTGCAGAGTTCTCTAGGTAAGCGCCGTAGGGTGCCTCACTTACCCACCGTATATTCCGACGGTTAGCGGCCGGACACCGGAGCATATGCCCATGCCTACGCCCAAGCATCCTCCGTACAGTACAATGGAGCGATGAGGCCCGAATCGAAGTTTGTGTAGGCCCAAAAAAAAATCGGACTGTTTAAAAAGAAAAGTAAAACATCCTGCCTCACTGATCGTCTGGGGTAGCATGTCTTCCAAAGGGGTGGCAAAACTTAATTTAATTGAAGGTAAAACTAAAGAACACAGACAAATATTTGGACATTTTAGAGAAGTCATTGTTACCGGTAATGGAACAATATTTGATATTCGGACCAGATTTTTTGTTTTAGCAAGACGGGGCTGCATGCTGTACTACTGAAAGAGCTTGAAAATGGATGGAAGACTTCAACGTACCACTTTTAGAATGGATTCCTAGTAGTCCAGATTTATCACTGATTGAAACTTTGTGGAATGAGATTCATTTATTTATTCATATTTTCTTATTTGTTCCTATTTTGTATTAAATTATTAGACTGGACGTGTTTTTTTTTATTTAATAGAAGCTAAAGGTGTTGTTACATAAAAAAAAAATAGTTTGTGTAGTATTCGTATTTTGTCTGACAGGGGCACGTACGTAGAAAATCCTAGGATGAGCCAACTGAAATGGGAAGGGGCTCGTACATATTGGTCTCAAATGCGACGTCAACCACTCTTTCCCAACACATGCTAGGCTGATTGAAAATAAAAATTTCTTGAGATATCTACGGGAAAGTGCTTCTCTTTTGAAAACGCGTGGGCGTTTAGTTTTATCCTCTCTTGTGTTTTAGCTTTAGATCTAGTCTTAAAGCGTAATATTCATCGCTTAAAGTAAGTTTTAATGATGGCAGAAATGTACGCATCGTATACATATACACCTTATTATTATTAGAATTCGGAGGGAAAGGAATAATTGGGACAAACGTGACGGTTCATTAGAACATACGGCTGATGAAATAAGAGTAATGTTAAGTCCCTGGTAAGAGAGAAATTGCAAAAGGGTGGCCGGACGTGAAACGCGCTCGAGATAGAGTAAGGGAAAGAGAGAAGGAGATCGCCCTTTGGCTGGCCTGCGAGCTCGCCAGATGTACTCATCAGTCTCACAATCAATGAGATGACCAGCTGGCCGAACTCACACAACCTTTCGCCCATAACATATAAGAAGTAATGTCCATGCGAGCTATACATATCCATTTCTGTAAATGCGTATCCTCCTCTAAATGTACAGACGCTTTTAATTCGCAATTTTTTTAATATATTCCCTCCGATGTTAAATTCCCCCGGGACACGATTTTTTTTTTTTGTGTTCACGTTCGTACGTGCATGCATGTTTAATTATGCAAAAAAAAAGCTTTCCGACCCCAAACTCGATTCGGTTGCATTTTTGGCGACCAATTGATCACTTTTTGTTAACCGATTCGCATCTGGGACCTATCGAGTTGTGGTCTTCACATGTAGATATGTAGAGTCCATCAATTAGTGCCTCCCCTCTCTCTTCCCTTCTCCCATCTGTAGTGTATTGTAATTTAGTGAGATCTATCGATATGAGATTTTAAAATTGTGCGCACGAACGCAATCGAACGACCACATTAAAACGGATACGTTGCACTTACCAAATTTAGATCATCGAATGTGTAATATAAATCTAACATATATTTATTTGTATAATCGATGTTATCTTTACCGAAAACTATATTTAATGCGGTAATCGAAACAAATAAAATTAAATCCGTACGTACGTAAATCAAACTGCAACAACGTGAAACAATTCGGATTTAATTGTTTGAGAACTGGAGAGAGATTTTAATGTCCGTCTAAATGTGGTGCAGCGGCGGCGGGTGCAACGGCAACGCATAGTTTATTTTACACATGTTATTTACAGAAGCAATTACATACACACCTTTAGGCACGTCTAATATCATCGCGTATGCAATCCAGAAACAATCCCGCCCAGATATTGATAGATGAAGTTTAAGTTTATATTCTTAATACACTTACGAAACATTCAAATCTTTCGTCATTATATAAAGTTGGAAGTTATGTACTACATATTTATGTATGTAAAAGCTGTATATATATAAGTGTAATACAACCAAACTATAATCCACCTATGCGTTAGCTGTCGTAAATCACGCGTCTCTACTATTTATTTAACGTAATTATATCTTAACCGATGTTATGAACTCAATAAATAGACCCAGAATTCATAACACAAACAAGTAGCTGTTAGTAATTCACTGAAGTGTTTTATAAACACTAAAAACATATGGATTCCTGGATTTCATCCGTAAACGCTGCGTTGCGTTACGCCGCCGCGGGTACAGCGGCATGTTGTTACCGCCGCGCCGCCAGTACCTTTGAAACATCTCGCATTGAAAAGTCGGGAGAGCTTTCGAGCGTTTACTGTCGATATTATGTTATGTTTTTTTCGCGTAGTATGGAGCTCGTTTCAGGTACATATAAATATGTACAATTAATACGAAAAAACCGTAATAACGATGCAGAAAGAAAATAAGGAAACCTGGATCACAAATAAAATTAAGACAATGTCAGCTATATGAAGGGACGTTGAATGATAGAATTAGTAGAGAAAAATACGAATCATATTGTCACTAACTAAAGAGGCAATTAGTGAATTAATTCGAGACGATTTTAGTGATCTATACCTCCTACGTCACCGACAAATTCCCTCCCCAACCACCCCTAAACCTTCTGCAAACAAATAATAAACGAAATTTGGATTACCTATTCTTGGATAAGAAAACACACACATTTTATTGTTATGAGTAATTAAATGTAATTAAAACAACAACGTAAAAAGCGTCTTTTGTTTTTATTTCAAAAAGAGTTCATTTTTGTTGACCACTTGTATAATTTATTTTTATTCACTCGATGGGAGCTTTGTCCTTGCTTTTCCGCACACAATGTTTTGAAGTTTGGCTCGAAAGAAGACAAGTAGAGTCTCATATCCGGGGCAGCATCCAGCTTATTTTTTATATAAGCATAAGAAAGGCATCACAACTTTCATAGCCAGATCAGATAGTCTCTCGTACTCACAACCAAGGTCCAGCCAAAATTTTATTAGTAGCTTTTCATTGAAAGCTAATTTCAGTGTATCATCAGATGAAACATCAATCAAACTTTCTTTTTCTGCAATATTTTATTTTGCTGATTTGAGAAAGGATTTTGTATCCAACGAATCCCCTCATCTGGCTTTGGGAAGTACTTTGTAAATGATGACATTAATCCCTTCAAGTGTTCAGAAATTTGCTTTTTAATGTCAATAGAAAGCTGCAGTTCATTATATTTCAGAAAATCATTCAATGTTTCGAAAACTTCCAAATCTTCTTCGTCATTGACTCAATTTTTTCTAACGTTTTGAACAGAATGATAGAGCTCACCTGCAGGCTCACATTCACCTTATTTATTTGTAGAAAAATGTCTGATAAGTAGGCCAAACATTGTAGCCAATCATCGTCATCTAACCTGGATGACAAGCGAAAAGGGTTATCTTGAAAAAAGAACTGCACTTCATACCGAAGTTCAAACAATCTCTGGAGAACTTTTCCACGGGAAAGCTACCTAACCTTTGTGTGATAAAGTAAGTTAATATGGAGGCTATCCACTTCTTCACAAAGTGCTTTGAAAAGCCTTGAATTCAAGGCCTGTGATTTAATAAAATTGACTATTTTTACTGCTTCATCAAGTACATTTTTTAATTCACAAGGAAGGCTTTGTCTGTGAATACAACAGTGGGTCCAGCTTACATGGTGTGCAACCTTTTTAACACACGCTTGACGACCAATAAAGCAGCCTGACATAGATTTAGCTCCATCTGTTGAAAGCCCAACACAAGTTTTCTAATCAATTTTGTTTTCAGTAAAATATCCATTAAATATGTCAGTGCATTTAGTTGTACGTGGCGATGAGTAACACAGCAAAAGGTTTTCTTCAACATCACTTTTATAAATATACCTGGCAATTACAAGCAGAGCTGCACATTTTGTAACGTCCGTACTTTCATCAACCTGAACAACGGTTTGCTCAATGTCATCTGCCATTTCCTTAATTCCACGTGATACAGTTGAGTTAGAAACTGGTATAACATCAATTTTTTTGGCACTTTCATCACCGGGCATACAGCTAACAGTGTCTTTAATACAAGGCAAAATTAAATTTTCTGCTATGGTGTGGTTTTTGCCAGATTTAGCAGTATTATAACTAATTTTGTATGATGCTTCAACAGCATTTTCTGTGTCTTTCTTAACCGCAGTAAAACAAGCTAAAACGTCTTTTTGTTTTAACAGACATTCAAAAAACCTGCGATCTTTCTTTTTCATAGTTAGAATGCTTTGTTTGTAAATGGCGAATAAGCAGAGAAGGCTTCATGCTACTATTTGCTAACAACTTGCCACATACTACACATTTAGGCCTAGGTAGTGTTCATCTAAATATTTTCTTTTCTTAGTGACTGAAGAAGCAGTGCCTTCATCTTTTCTTTTAATTCCTATTTGTTGTTTAACTTCGCTAACCTGTGATGAGGGTTTTTCATTAACCTTTGATGTACTCGGCAAACAAACATCTTCAACTTTCTTAGCATCCTTTAAATTAGTCGTCTGAGAGTTTCGTACTGTACCAGGTTTAGGCCACTTATCCATTCGGTTGTATCAAAATCAAAAGTTTTATAAACAGAACACTAGGCTACACTGCGCACAGTTTGATAATAAAAGTAAATGACTAGTGTCGGATGCTGCGCGAGACACTGACAGTAGGAGTAGGAGTGAGTAGGAGTGAGTAGGAATGAGTAGGAGTGAGTAGGACGAGTCTACTATTCAAGCTTCGAAGGGTGTGCGAAGGTAAATAATAAAACCAATTTTTAAGAAAAGAAATAAAACTGACTTTGCCAATTATCGCCCGAAGGTGTCAAGGTATAAAGTTCTCTTAATTTCATTCTACAGATTCAACAAATTTACCCCACTCTTTTTTGCTTCCGGCCAGGGCCTTCGCCTCGTTCCATGTTTTTTCCACTTTTTTTCAGAAGTTCATCCATACTGCTGGTCCACGTTTTCCTGGGTTGTCCTCTCCGATTTTTCCCAATTTTCCTTGCCTCCCATACCCGCTTCACCTGTCTAGTTTCATTCATTCTGATCAAGTGTCCCCACCATTTCAGTTTTTTTTCTTCTACTTTAGTTCTTAATGATTTTGTTGTCAGCATCTGTCTAATGTCATCGTTTCTTTTTTTGTCTGTTCTTCTAGCGTCTAATGTTTTCCTCAGATACTTCATTTCACTGGCTTGTAATCGTTTTGTTTGTCTTTCATCAAGTATCCAATTTTCTGCTCCATAGGTTAAGACTGATAAGTATACTGCTTAATCGATGATGCGTCATTTTTGTTCTTGGTATCTCTTTTTTATGTAGGGTGCATAGTACAATCTGGTTGCTGAGTTTATTCTGGCGCTTATCTCATCTCCCTGGGTTTCTTGTTAATGTTAATGTTCGCTGTATTATTTGTTACTGCTATCACTTTAGTTTTACCAGTGTTTATTCTTAGATGTTGAGGTGCACGTCCTATGGATGGCTGAAACGTCAGCCCTTCATTGGCAAATAAAGTTTTCCGAACAGATAAAAGTCGTAGGGAGCCAGATCAGGCAAATATGGGGAATGGTTGACCAATAAAATGAGATTTTTGGTGAGTGTTGATCGAATGAGAATTGTCCTCACTTTCGACTTCTCAAACCGAGATTTTTTTTGGTTGCCGGCTCTTTTTTATTGGAAACACCACGTTTCGTCACCAGTAACAATATTGTAAAGTTTTCTTCCATTTCGGCCTGTTTAACGATGTCCTTGCAATGTTGGATTCTGAGCAATTTTAGGTCGTCACTCAACTTGTGGTAGCACAAAAAGTGAGCACACACCTTCCGATACCTCAAATTGTCAATTAAAATGCAATAGATCAGATCTTTGGACATTCCCAATTCCATTCCCATAAAACGCAACGATGATTTTGGCTAAATTTTGAAAAAATCGCACACCTTTTCACGAATTTCGGCTGGCCGACGTTGGGGACGTCTATTGTTGATGCCTTTGCCAGCCATTTTTTCCAGTGTTTTCCTTGATTCCTCCAAATTTCAATCCACACAATTTTGTGATGATGATGATGATGTCTACTCGGCTCTAAAATCGCAGGAAAATAAATTAACTAACGGGCCTGATAAAATTACAAGTTTTCTGTTGAGGGATTGTCGTTTCGACCTGTTTAAGCCACTGCGTTTTGTATTTAACTTGATACTACTCACAGTGACCTTTACATCAAGGTGGAAATTGGCTCGAATATGCTCTGTCTCTAAAAAAGGCAATCCAAATGAAATATCTAACTACAGACCTGTTTCAATACTGTCTAATGTCGCCGAAGATTTTGAATCGATTATGTACAAATATATTTACTCCTCCATATCGCACTCCATTGCTCCAGAACACCATGATTTTGTTTCTTCAAGTGTTCCACTGTGACCAACCTCTGTAACTTTCCTCAGTGCGTATCTGAAGCTCTAGACATTCAGAGTCAGGTTGATGATATAAATATAGATATGGTAAAGGCCTTTGACCGTATTGATCATCGTATGCTATTGTCATAACTTTATTTGCTGCTATAGCTGTTAGAATCATACCTATGCAGTCTTTTATAACGGTCGCACGCATGCAATTACTTCTGGTATCCCACAAGGATCCAATCTCGGACCACATTTATTTTTACTTTTATTAACGATTTGCGATTTTTATGAACAGCCAAAGTTTGATGTTCGCTAACAATGTAAAAATATTTTACGCACTTGATTCGGAGGAAGATTGCATATTTCTTCAGAAAAATTTAATGACTGGTGTGAGAGAAATGGGTTGTCTTTGAATATCTCCAACTGCAATGCGATGAGCTACACAAGAAGAAAGCGTCCCGTTCAATTTGATTGTAAGGTTGCTCACGTTCTATTCGGAAATGCGTTCACATAAAGGACTTAGAAGATCAATCGTGTTGTTTCGTCAGCCACTAAGATCAGCAGAGCTTTATCTTACACAAAACCAAGCAATTTACTAATATATCGGTTTTAAGAACTCTTTCCTATTCCCTCGTTCGATCGAAGCTCGAATATGCATCAGTTATCTGGAGTCCAATTTATGAAGTATACAATAATATGTTTAATCACTTTTCTTTTTTTTATGTCTGTCTATATGATTGTTGTTTTCAATTTGTCCTGTAATTGGTATCCATGTACTGTTCGACAATAAATCAATAAATAAATCGTCACCATAAACTTCGATGCTCATTTTTGCACCAATGACAAAAGCATACTGAATGTTTGAGACGCTACAACTCCACTTCCAGTTCAAGCTTTTCATTGACATTCCTTTTCTGTCCAAAACATAAGATTCTAATGAATGTTAAATAGACGACATCCTTTGGATGTCTATTATGGTACATCCATAAGATATCCTTAATAAATATTTTATTGATATCCATGTTATGTATGTCTTGTCTTAATCACCATGTTACTATAGTGACGACAAAAAATTCCCACCATTAGCTATGGATGGATGTTATGAGGACAGGAAGGAAAGTGACAGAATAAAACACACATTAGTGGAGTTAGAATTAGGCTATTATCTTTTGGTGAATAGTTAGTTAATTATTTTTTAAAAATTAAACATTCATTTAGACCGAGAATTCTGTTAATATAATTTAAGAAGACGAAATAAATATATCATTCGAACGGGAGAGGCAACAAGAACACGGATATAAGGCGGAAAGGGACGACGTAGAACCAGCAATCATCGGCATCCCCTGGCTCTTGCGATTACCATTAGTGCGCGCAGCTAATGATAATCACCGATGCGAGATGATTCAGAACATGGACTAACCATCCTTAATAGAATTTCCTAACATTAATAAGATCTCCGTAACGCTCCAGAGTATAATTCTCATTTATTGCGACCACTTTTTAAATCTCATCAGGGTTAATTATACATATTGTCCCGTACGTATGCGTGCGTACGAATACGATCACGGTTATGTTATAAATTAAAAGTGACCGCGAAGAAGTATATTGTGTACGTATCGGGTAAAAGAAGGGACAACAAATTACGCTACGACGAACGGGGCGAAGACAAAAACTCTGCAGAAGAACGAACCAGTCATATTTGCATTTAAATTGCGTCCGGATTTTTCTTTAAACGGCAGAACAGAACCACACACACACACTCAGAGATATGGAGAGAAACGTAAAGGGAGAAGTACAAGTACGTTTCGCGACTTATGTATTGACAGTAGTTGCGCTAGTAAGTTAGGATTTTTTTTAATTGCTTATTGCAGGAATGGATCTCGTCCGTTACGAGCCATGAAATATTCAGATTCTTCGTTTTCGGTTTTAATAAACGAATTAATTATTTAAAACCTTTTTTATTTTAAAATCAAGAAGTAGAACACGGCTATCACTTCCGGTATTGTATAGTCGCAGCGCCTTCCGATAGAGGTCACGCTTGCTGATCCGCGATTCGTTTATTATGCGTTTATTGTTCGAGGCGGTTTGTTCGTCCATTATTGAAATTGAGGAAACACTTTAATGAAATAATGCGAAATCCTGATATATGTATGTATTAACTGTTCAGCGGGCGTGTATGATTAACGTTGATACGATTTCGATGTAATTTTCACCGACCTAATCGTGAGGTTCACGCCTCTGTTATTTTCACTTCGAAGTATACCTATGTTTATGTGTGTTCTTTAAGCGCCCGTTAAACGTTTCTATTTATTGTAATAGATTTCTAGACAAATATACTCGATTGGTAAGTGTACAGGTACTGTTCTAATATAGATGATATATTATTGTACTCTTTGTTGACATAACTTGTGTTAATTTAAGATGAGAATGTTCATACACATACATTAACTTATTAATAGCGCCATCTAGACATCGCAAATTGCGGTGTGAAAAAATACTTTCAAGCAGCAGGCCTGAAATGTATAGAAGGACTGTCCTAGGTTTTCCTGAAAAAGAAAAAAAACCGTAAAATTAAAAAACAAAAACCTGCGTATAGAGTAGTAAGTTTACAGAAATAAAGAGCATGCTAGAGACATTATTCACAATCATTAAAGTGACAGGTAAAACAGAAGAAAAAGAGCTGTACAACAACCTGAAGAAATAATACAGGAAGGAAGTGATTGAAGAATAGAAGAAAAATAAACACATCGGAAAATAAAATGAAAGATATATAGAACGCAATTAGAATTGAAACACAACAAAATGATAATGACAAAGGAAAATTAGTAAAAGCCATTGCACGACCAACTGAAGACCCATGTAGGTTACAGCAGGGTTGAAAAAAATAAATGTTGAAATAGCACATTCCTTAACTGTAGTGCTCAATGCATCCGGAAGAGATCAAGGTCTCAAAACTCATACCAATACATAAAAAAGGTGAATTAACCGATCCAAACATCTATAGACCCATTGCAATAACACCAACATTGTCAAAGATTTTTGAAGTTGCATTGAAAGGAAGGCTCATGAAGTTCCTGGAAAAGAACAATGTGTTCAATGACAACTAGCATGGGTACAGAAAAAACAAATCCAACTATTTCAGCAGCATTGGATTTATTAGAAGAAGCGACAACAGCCTTCAATGAAAGCGAAGACCTAGTATTGACTTGTTGTGACCTATCGAAGGCCTTCGATTGTGTGGATCACAATATACAGTGTGTCCCCGGATGAACCTAATTATACCTGTAAACTTTTTTATTTCTCATTTTACGGCAAAAACTTATTCTTTATAAAAAGTTTTGCTTGTTTTGATATATTCTCGAGTAGTAGTTGGAATGCCGATAAAATCAAGTAGGCCTTTACAGTTGAGGAAAAATTATTTTCGTTTCAGGTAAACTACCTTTTCCGTTCACAGTATGCCAAAGTGTTAATAAAAAAAGTTGTTCAAAATGAAAAGCTATGTACTTGTACAAATTTTTAGAATTATCGGCCTACTTTGATAAAATCCATTGTTTGTCAATTTCCTTTCAGGCCATCTAGTGACATAACTGATCAAAATTACTAAATTTTAAAAAAGTGACAAGTAGTATTAAATGAAACACTAAATCTACCCAATGATATAAAATAATTTAATGGTACCAACTAGTTTCGACCGTATGCGGTCATCATCAGGCTACTAATTGAAGAGCTTTGGAGAGTGTGAAATAAAGCGAAATGGCTTTTCCCCGGATGGACCCAACTATACTTGTAAACTCCCTTATTTTGCATTTTAGGAAGAAGTCATTCTTCAACCACTACCAAAATTTCGAAAGAACATACAGGCTGGTTTATTTATTAACGAATTGTTACAATTCACAAAATCACAGAAAACTTATTCTACCAGTTGTCCTCCTACTCTTACACATTTTTCAACGAGAGCTCTAAACTTTTCCAACATCGAAATCTATGTCCGCTATAGCTTCTGTAATTTTCTGTCTTAATAGATTTTCATCTTCCTGCTAATCATACGCGTAAACTTTCTGCTTAAGATACCCCCATGAAAAGAAATCTAATGGAGTAATGTCTGGAGAACAAGAATGCCATGTATCAGGACCGAACTGTCCAATCCATTTATTAGGAAAATTTATATCCAACCACTCCCTAACTCGAATTGCTCTATGAGCAGGACAACCATCCTG